>NQII01010006.1:12468-39097 GCA_002778355.1 Clitarchus hookeri
GACGTTATCGACTGCCGCGCCGTCAACATAAACTAACCTCTCCGTCCACAAAAACTTGTTGACATATTAAAACTGCGCCGAAGGAACTAAATAATAGCTGAGGTTTCAAAAACTCCAAAGTTCGAAAAGAAAACTGTAACCAGGACTCTTGATAAAAACGTAACCTGCAGACGTCCGCCCCTTAACCTACAAATGCACACGTCTGTCTGATAAACACGGGAAACGAGCCACCACGGCTTTAAACTTGAAACACGATAAAAATATTACGAAGCTGTCCCAAAGCTTCACAAACACGAAAGAATTTTACACTCGAGTCCCGAAAAATTCAGAATATTGCGTCATTACAATGTGTCCTTAATATGGGGGATGCAGATCAGCAGTAACAATGCTGAAACAAAGTGGCACTAAGTATCAGGTGTACAACCTTGCTTCCGCCATTTTTTTTCCCAACATTTGAGGCTTTATTGTTAAAACGTGATTACATATTTATGATTAAAAGTACTGTCCGTCGCTAGCCACTACTTTGCCCATCTTTCTGGCAACTTTCAGATACCATCTTAAAAAAACAATGCGTCTTTTGAGGCGACCCACGAATCGATCCATTTTTTGACTTCTTCATTCGAGCGGAAAAAGCTGATCGGCCAGGCCGTGTGCCATCGATCAAAACAAATGGTAGTCGGAAGGAGCAACATCTGGAGAGTACGGTGGGTGGGGTAAGACCTCCCATTTTAGCGTTGCCGCGTATGTCTTGACCGGTCTCGCGACATGTGGCAGAGCATTGTCATGCTGGAGGATAACTTTATCGTGTCTCTCTTTGTACTGTGGCCGTTTCTCCTTTAAAGCTCGGCTCAAACACGTCAATTGCGTTCGATACCGATCCCCACACTACCAAAGTGAGCCAAAGTTGTCGAGTATTCTATGGTGTGGCTCCTGACCTTGGCGCCGTGCATATTTGGCCTGGCCGTCGACGTGGAGGCATGTCCGGGCATTCCCCATGGTTTTCTGCGCTTGGGATTATCGTAGTGGACCCATTGTTCGTCGCCGGTCACAATGCGATGTTGAAACCCCTTCCGATTTTGTGTTTGAAGCAGCTGTTCACAAGCAAAGAAACGCCGTTCAACATCTCTCGGTTGCAACTCGTACGGAACCCAATTTCCTTGCTTCTGAATCATTCCCATGGCTTTGAGACGTTTTTAAATGGTTTGTTGCATCACTCCCAATGATTCTGCCAATTCTTCTTGCGTTTGGCACGAGTCTTCATCAAGTAATGCCTCCATTTCGGAATCTTCGAAACATTTCTCTCTTCCACCGCCATGCCGGTCCCAGACGTCAAATCACCACTCTTAAAGCGTGGGAACCACTCACGACACATTCATTCACTAAGGGCAGCCTCATCGTACGTTTTATTGAAATGGAAGCAGAAAATCAACAATTCTCGCACATGCCGAGCATTTGGCTTGAAAACTGACTTTTTCGCTCGAGAATAAATTTATGATGCAAACACAAATTCACTAATGTGGTGATGTCGTTATGTTGACAGATGTCCAANGAATAAATTTATGATGCAAACACAAATTCACTAATGTGGTGATGTCGTTATGTTGACAGATGTCCAAGCTTACTGAGCAACATTATTGATCTACATATTTCCGCCAGCACTTACCGCTGCAGCCATCGATCGAAAAACGGCGGAAGCAAAGTTGTACACCTGATGCCTGATCCGTGGTTTTGTGTGGGCTTGTAAGAGTATGCTCTAATACAGACTTGGGTGAGCAGTGCATGCTTGGTGAAGTAAGGAGTGTGTCTGCAGGTTGGTGGAGTTGTCGCCAACTTTGACGATGCACTACAGCAGCTCATGTTTTACCAGAAGAAGGCAGTGCGGCCAACTGCATGGAACGTAGTCATGGACGTAGGCTCCACCATCAAGATACCGGTCTCCGGATATCGCAAGGTTTGTGTGCAGTTTGGCAGACTGACAGTTGCATCTCAGGAGCAGTAACATACCTGTATTTACGCCATATCTTATGCTGTTTTTAGCCCACTTTCCTAAGGAAAGAAATACTTATGAGATTACTTTCCTGTGTGTGTGCATGTCACCCCCAAATTTTGTACAGATATAGTATTTATTAAGGACACCTGACTTTTATAGTTTTCGACCACGCCAGGCAGTTAGTTTAAAAATGGCGGCCATTTGATATCTAGGGTGATATGTCATATCTCTTTAGCCATTCACTTTATCTCTCTATCTCTATTTATCTCTTGCTATCTATCTCCATCACTCTCTATCAAGAGAGATCTCTGGGCATGTCTGTCACTGGGGTTTTTCAGCCCGCAGCGCAATATAAGGAGCCTTAAGGATAAGCTAAGGTGGCTGCAAGAATTCCGTAAGAATGCAGGTGAGAGATTTAATTCCGACGTACGCGACCTACTTAAGAGAATGGTTCAGATATATGTCGGAAGACTGGTTACTACAATGGGAAACAACAACACATATTTACATTCCGCACCTAGAACACAAATAAATGGCTCAGTGAAAGACTCTACTGTNCAATGGGAAACAACAACACATATTTACATTCCGCACCTAGAACACAAATAAATGGCTCAGTGAAAGACTCTACTGTGCGCGTATATTACCTACCTAAAAGCTTGGCACTAAGGGGTAATTAATGGGCACACAACTTCGGTCAGTGTTACTGATGGAAAAAAAAAAACCACAAGACGCTTCAAAGTTGCGTTGGAGTCCGTTTTTGGTACAGAGTCTTTGTGGTNACTGATGGAAAAAAAAAAACCACAAGACGCTTCAAAGTTGCGTTGGAGTCCGTTTTTGGTACAGAGTCTTTGTGGTGGTTGGCTCAAAAAATAATAATTGCAAGTGGTTCTTCCGTAACAATGGGATGCTAAGGGTGGCTCACAGTTTTCAAAACATAATTTATACAGTGGAAAACAAATCACACTAAAGCAACAAATTATATAACATGGGGTTGAGGCTCTTCAGGCCATGTAAAACACTGGAAAACTGGTAAATCGTGAGTACTAAGGTAAGTATAGCAAATACTATGGTACAGTGTCGCTCGTAAGCATTGAGTGAAATTTTACGGGTCAGTTGCAAAACACATAATTACTTAAGCATGGTGCTTAAGTAGGTTGGTAGGCAGGCAAAAAAAATACCTTGGTTAAATCCAAGATGTTTTTGTAAGTAAAGCAAACAAACAAACACATCTAGGCAAGAACATAGAGAGTAGCCAAAGACGCAATGCGGGTAAGTGCATATTCAACCTCACTAGGGAGGCATATTCAACCTCACTAGGGAGGCATATTCAACCTCACTAGGGAGGCATATTACTTGACTTTTTAATTATGATTGGCCTTGGAAAACTCGTATTCTTAAAACATTTATGCGTGCTGGATTTTTAATGCTTTTCTGTTAAGCTCAATTATACAGAACACAAATTTAACTGGAAATGCAGGCTACCGAACAGTGGGTGAAGTAGAAATGATCTGAGATGATGTAACAGGTTACACGTATACACATTTTTTTTTACACACACAATATTTTCTTTGTAGTAATGCACTTGGGGAGAATTTAAGAAAAATGCTCTGCTTTTGGGATGGGGCTCACACTGCACTGTACGAAATAACTAAGTTAGCCGCATTTTACTCACTAAAGAAAAATAAAACTGACCTACGAACTAATCCCACGCACTGCACTTGAGGTAGAGAGTCTTGTGATGCACACTGGGAATTCTCTTAGCGACCGATAGGGGCACATGAGCCCCTACGCACAGGATCTGTGCTCAAAGCGGGCTGTAGGAGTGGCCTGCCCCTAAGCACCGAGTCTTTGAGGCCGTCTGTGGGAGAGGGAGGTATGCCAAGACGTCTCCTTGTACATCTCTCTCCTGCTGTGGGTCGCCAAGGCATTTGGCGACGCTGTACCTCGGCACGTTGTTCACTGCGGCTGCCGTTTGCTAGGTGGAGGTGGCCGCGCTGAACACCTCTGCGTCTGGATTCAACTGGGCGATTGTTGCAGCTATAGAGCTGATATGAACTGTCCTGTCTGGAGGGCGAGCAAAGGAATAAATACCCTCGAGAGACGCGGCGAGTGAAGGGTGGATGGAGCAGGCCACAAGGATGGGGAAACCTCCCCTGATGCGCGGCGAGCGTGCTCATCCGGTGCCTGCCGGCCAAAGCAAGGCAAGCGAGGGGATGGGTCCACCCACTCAGACTGGAGCGTGGTATTGTGTGGATTGCCGGCAAGGAGTTCACTCTCTCATAAATAGGAACGGCGCAGAGCGAAATGAGCAGCGGCAGTCTGACGCTCCGGTACACCAACAGCAGCACTAAAGGCTGAGGCTTAGCTATGAATCTGACTGCGCTCGTTTCTGGATCCTGATTGTACGGAATGCCATCACAGCTATAGTGTCAGTCCCATACCAGATGTGTTGAACTGACCATTTAATTGGATGTAGTCCACTGTTCAATGTAGCATTGAGTTGGAAGCTACGAATGTCACTTAAGCTTCAGTTGGACGTGGGTAGCTTTAGAGAATGGAGCGTTCAAACGATCAGGAACTCGTCTGGAATACATAAATGCGTTTGGGAGTTGACGCACGTTTCCGTGCTGATGAAGGGCATTTTTAACATTTCATGTAAATCTAATGTACTGTCGATAAGCTTTCACACGTGTAATGAATTTCTATGCAGTTCCTAATGTTGTGTGCAGTGTCGTGGAATGTGGTGCCATGTACCATGCACACAACTGCGATGGCATTCCACACAAACATGATCCAGCTCGCTGTCCATTCAATGTACATTATGTAAATGGGAGCTGTAGTAAAGAAACGAAGCGATTCTGGATCTATGTTTGTATGACATTTTTTCTTCTGCTAGAAGTGAGGATTGTTTTCCTGAAGTATTGACATATATTTTTGCAACAGTCTGTATAGGCACTGTGATTGGCCATTCCCACCTCTTCTTGCCAGCACGGACAAGCTGCGCAGGTAACGAGGGTGTCTGGTCACGTGCACTCGTGGAAGTCGGTTGTTGCGGGCTGCATCGCCGTTGGTTAGGGACAAGTTCCCTTTGTTTATCCTTCCCTGGCTGACTTTGCTGCTTTCTGATATAATTATTGATTGTGAATGAGGTGATTTCAATGGCGGGGGTTGGTGGTCAGGCGTGTGACGTGCATCACACTATAGTAAAAATCATACACATTAAAATGCTTTTGCAATATAGATATTTTATATTATTTACACATGCAGTGAGTTTTATGAAACGTATTTACACAATAACCCTTTTTTGCGCATCATTTATTCATATAAAAAAATATATGTTTCAAATAAATATGAATGTAAAACTGTTCAACTACTGTGTGTTAACTTACAATAAAATTGCAATAATGATTTTGAAATACACCTCTTTATTTATTGGGCTGAACTTTTGCAATTTTTCAATTGTGTTCTCTTGTATTTGCAGTAGTGCTTGTAGGTTCTGGTCGCAAGTCGTACATGGTCAAACCCTGCCTGGGGTGGCGTGATGACACGTGAAGATTAGGCGGTTGCGTGCGCGTATGTGTGTATATATATCAGTATGTGTCATGCGTCAACTTGGTCCTTCAAAAATAATATTATAAATTTTTAAAATCACGTATATTTATTATGGAATTTTAGAGAAAGTTGCAAAAATACACCAAAATCTCTTTATCAAAATTAATGAAGTCATGGAAGCATTTTCACCAAAAACAATTGTCTAGTTATTATAATTAAATTGTACTTTTCTCCTCTCTGTTTAAAAATCATCATTTCTGTTTTACAAGTAAGTTATGTTATTAAAGGTAACTTCAATACTGTGTGGTTAGTGTAACAAATGAGGTAACCATCACCTAGTGAATGGCTTTTGAAGTGGGATCAATGACTGCTGGGGATGTTAAAATGGAGCAATGATGGAATCCAGTGGCATGATCATACATTTTACTTGTTCCAAAATATAAAAATGAAATCACAGAAAAATATCTTATTTTGGTTTGACACTGTGTGAGGTCAACAAAGCATACTGACTGAAGATTGTGAATGAGGGACCACTCAGTGGCGTGTGGTATGTATCGCAGATCTCGTCCACGGCGCTACCCTCTTGGAGGAAGGCCATCGTTGGTGGAGAGAGTGCCCCACTGCAAGAGAGGTCCTACCACTTGGACGATGAGATGCAGACTGAAGTGGACCGGTCCAACATTATCAATGGCTATGTGTTTGGCTCCGATGTCATTCCCATAAGAGGTTAGTGTCATTTGTCGCTGCCTACTTGGTTCTCATTTCCTTGGATTTAAAAGTTTTTTATATGATTATCTGTTAATTTCAAAGGTGGGAGAGGGTTGGAATTTGTAAATGTCTGATGGTTATTGTTAGTATTGTAAATATAAGTTGTAGACCTGTTTTATTCTCTGTGGATAGCACGTAGTGTTGACATGCTCTTATCTCCCTTGATGGCTTGCACATTTAAGTCGCTATTGTCAATGCGTGATTCTGTGGTGGCTTTGTAAGCTAAGACATGGTGCTCAAGCGGCAAGGTCGTAGCAAACATTAAGATGGTTCATGCACTGGCGAGCCGACACAAGGTAGCCTACATAGGGAGCTGCTTTACTGATCACTGTGAAGTGTCACCTGTTCGGGGTGTAACAGGCGCCATCATCTGGCCCTTACCTCCTTCTAGGGCCGGGAAGCATTGACCCTATTATCGGAAAGAATAATGGATAGGAAGCGTCATGCATCAAGAGTGATGCGGAAAATTTTAAATGTGGCGGAGGGGTTATCTTACGTTTAAACCAGGTGATGTGCTGGTGGGCCAATTCCCAGTGCTGTACTTTAGCACTATTTAGAAGGTAGTAGGTTGTGTAACAGGAGTCAAAGTTCTGGTTGTGAGATGCTGCAAGTTATGCAGTTGGCTGCTCCTGTAAATTGATATGTTCCCCAGCTGTGGCTTGCTTGGTGTCTGCGATGTGGCCATGTGTTCTCTCTTGCTGTGCTTGCAGATGAGGACGAGGCTGCCCTGGGCTACCAGTCCGGCCCGCGGGCGCTCAGCGTGCTGGGCTTTACTTCAAGAGACAGAATCCCACGCCACTACCTTGTGGGCGATACCACTTATTACTTTATTCCTCAGAAGGGCAACCAGGTTCGTGTTGTGGCTCTCCTGTAGCGAGTGCTATGTTGTGTGTAAAAAAACAGAGGAAAACAACCACCAATAACGCCAAAACAAGCATTGTGTGGATGTGTGTTTTACGTAATATTTGGGGACTCTGTTGTATGCTATAAAGCTGTGCAACGGCACATGTGAAGAGTAAAGGCTTACTCGCTTGATGGTCAGCTGAATTTATCAACTTTATATTGTTTTTGAATTTTAGTTGCAGTGATGTAAGTAATTTAATAATATTAAGAATTTCATTGAACTTTTTTTTTTTTTTTTTGTGGTTTTTAATTGTGTACATTATGTCAGTTGTCAGTGTAAATACTTTGTGGTGAATTTTTGACATTCCAGATTTTTCTTTTATCTATTGTAAGTCTCTCTCCTTATTTTTTTTAAGCATAATTATATTGCTTGGACAGTATTTTCTCCTTTAGTTGTATAGGGCTTTTCCCATTTTTATTTTTCAGGCAACCTAAAAAACTGATAAAGACCAATACGTTGGTTTGCATTTATTTGTAATGCTGCAGCGTCTGGTATTGACAGCTGGAAGTTACCACTCGGTTAGCTCAGTGCTAGCAACATGAAACTCTTTAAAAAAAGTTTATTATTCGTTATTTATATTCATTATAAAGATGCAACAGTTCACATACAGTGTTCAGGTATGCCGAGTACAAACAGGTTTCACTGATACACAGATCAGTAGAGAGCAGTGCCACAGTCGTTATTTGAGTGTTGTCGCCTTAAAAAGCGGGCATCGCCCGATTAACAGGCGACCTCCCACACCGGCGGAGAAATCAACGAGCAGGATTAAGTTGCCGGTGTGGGGGCTATTGCCACGCCCGACATGGCCTCGGCGAGTGCTGAGAGTCTACTGTTCGGCCGTTGTCAGTTATCTGTCTGTACACTGTGTGCCGACTGCCCTGCAAGTGATAGGCACACTCGGTATTTGTTGCGTGCCTATCACCCCCCTCTCCTCGCCGAACTGCATCGTCAGTTAAAAGATAATCAAATTTCTCGAACAAAACCTGATGACGCAGTCAGAACATTTCTAATCTAATGATGGCGCTAAATAAAAACTACGACTTTCGAAACTTTCGAAACTGCAAACGGATGCTCGATAAAGATAACTACCACAATAAACGCACTCCCGCGGCTTTAATTTCAAATACCGATAAAATATTACGAAGCCTGGCAAAGCGAAAGAATATGAACCACGTATCCCGAAAATCAATAATACTGAGTCATTACAACTTTCCCAGTTGGTTCACAGTTGGGTTCACATGGTTTGAAGGATTCTTCACCAATAATGAAGTTACAACCATTTGTTATCAACATTTCTCTGAGTAAACAAAAGATAGCAACTAGTTGTGTAAGTTGTTTGGCGTAGCGGTCGTGTGAAGGAATTTTTGTTCATTCTCTAGGTGTATCAGCACTGTAGTAATTGTTTGCAAGGTGTGTGGATTTGACTTGTTCAAACTCCAAGTTGTTTAAAAAAATGTTTAGTGTAATTGGAATACAGTATCACCAAGAAATTGTGGACGGCAAGCAGATGTAACAGCAGACAGCAGTGCATTCTGCTGTTTTGCCAGACGCAGTTGCTGTTGGTTGGCTAAGGAAGGGAAGCAGTTGGAGAGAGAGAGAGAGAAAGTGAGAAAGTGAGAGAGAAAGGGGGGGAGAGAGAGAGAGAGAGAGAGAGAGAGAGAGAGAGAGAGAGAGAGAGAGAGAGGGAGAAAGAGAGAGAGAAAGAAAAAGAAAGAGAGAGAGAGACGGACAGAGAGAGATAGACAGAGAAAGTGACAGAGAAAGAGAGAGAGAGAGAGAGAGGGAGAAAAAAAGAGAGAAAGAGAAAAAGAGAGAGAGAGAGAGACAGACAGACNAACTCCAAGTTGTTTAAAAAAATGTTTAGTGTAATTGGAATACAGTATCACCAAGAAATTGTGGACGGCAAGCAGGTGTAACAGCAGACAGCAGTGCATTCTGCTGTTTTGCCAGACGCAGTTGCTGTTGGTTGGCTAAGGAAGGGAAGCAGTTGGAGAGAGAGAGAGAGAAAGTGAGAAAGTGAGAGAGAAAGGGAGAGAGAGAGAGAGAGAGAGAGAGAGAGAGAGAGAGAAAAGAGAGAGGGAGAAAGAGAGAGAGAAAGAAAAAGAAAGAGAGAGAGAGAGAGAGAGGGAGAAAAAAAGAGAGAAAGAGAAAAAGAGAGAGAGAGAGAGAGAGGGAGAAAAAAAGAGAGAAAGAGAAAAAGAGAGAGAGAGAGAGACAGACAGACAGACATCAGAGTGTTCTGTATGAAACCAGAGCACTATTCAGTTTGGAATGAGAGTGCAGTGGAGGGGGGGAAATCTGTGCGTACACTGGAAGTTGGTTATAGAGTATTGACCTGCTACTTTCTATTGATACCCATTTGTAACAGGTACTGTGAACGAGTACCTTGCCAAACTATTAGATACTTGTAGTATCAGTTTTCATTCGCCAGTGTGTTACATTTGCTGTTCCATGTAACAGATGTGATTTTTCAAGTATGCAGTTTAGTTAAAATTCAATATCTTGGTTTGCACACTAGTGTTTTCATTAAAAAAATTTTAGGTTAGAAAAGTATGACCTATAACTTGGTTTAATTTATACAATTTTACATATTGTAAATTCATTATCCTTTGCGAAGAAATTGCACCCTGATACCATACTCCGAGGTGGAGGGGGGGATAGGAGAGAGATTGTTCTCCAGGTTGTTCTGGGTAGCTACCAGGACTGGGATAAGGACGAGGGGAGGAGGTACGATGACAGAGCTTGTGAACTTTTCGCTTTAAGACTGGTATAGTCCATTCTCGGTTACTTCAAACTTTTCTGAAGCCCTGCTAAAGTTCTACTTCCAGGATATTCCTCCGCCTCATGCTAACTAAGCTTGACCCACTCTAGACAATTATCCCAAAGGGACAACGCACCGCATGCTTGCGCACTCACCGTAATAATGTTTAGCATAAGAACCATTTCTTACTAGGCATTACCAACTTACATATTTTCTTACTGTTTTCATTCATGTTAATTGTAAATGAAATATTATAATTTATAAGTAAAATATAAATAATTTTTTAATTTAACCAGAAGTTATGCAGTTCTATGTCACCACAAGTATAAGACGCATGTGATACAGTGCGAATTTAGGAAACAAACTAACAGGTCATACAAGGGGGATTTTTCAAAGGTTTGATTCAAAAAATGTGAAGAAACTGCAAATAGAATATAGTGTAACTGCTCAATTACTGCAATTTTTCCCACTATTATTATTAAAAAGTTGTAAAATCTTAGTTTTATCAGTTGTAGCTGGTTCTCTGAGTAATGAGGCTGATGGTGTTATAGGCGGCAACGGAGGCGCTGTCAGCGCTCATCTGTTCCTTGAGTGAGCTGAACATGGTGGCCATCGTAAGGAGGGTGTACAATGCCAACAACGCCCCCGTGATGGGTGTGCTCTTCCCGAAGAAACTCCCCATCGAGGTCAGTCCTTCAAGACGTACCAAATTAACATAAGCCAGGATGTGCTGCCTTTTAGATGGCTCAAGAAAAGCAGGCATATAAAGTAAGGGTGGCTGAAGATATTTCATTTGAGAGTGAATTTGGAGCTAGTTTTTAAGATGTTAGCTCATTNTCATTTGAGAGTGAATTTGGAGCTAGTTTTTAAGATGTTAGCTCATTCCGACTTGATGTTCCGCGTTTGCAAGTGTGTCGCACCACCTGATGGGTGTTCTTAGTGTTGGTGGACGTCGGAGCCTTCTCCCACTTCCCCCAGACTTCCGGGAAGCAGGCGTCGTCCACTTGACGGGGTTTACTGCTGGTAGTGGTGCTACTGGCTTTCGGCAAGTTAGTTATGGCTTGCTGGGCCCAAGGAGGAGCACTCGTGGGAGCTGTCCAGTTTCGAACCCGAGTGGGTGTATAACTTGATGCTTGATATAAGTGGCGAAGCACATTTTCTGAGGCTGAGGACCTAGTAAATGTTACTGGCTTCGTTGGTTGTGTGGGAGGTAGTGTGTAAAGGTTACTGACTTTGGGGGCTTGAGAGGTAGTGGTGAAACAGCACGGGTGACGTGCCACAGTAGCTCGTACTGCAGGTTGCGTCTTCCACCGGTCGAGCTGTTTTCTCTCGCTTCCAGGAATACACCCGGTTGGCATACTGTCCATCCTCTACTAGGCTACCAATCAGGACTTGCCCTTGTTTGGCAGTCTTATCACGGCCAACCCCGTATGGAGAGGGAAAAGGGATAGGTAGGGTAGAGAGGAAGATAGTGGGTGTGCCGTAGAAGCGAGCACGGCCCGAAAGACGTAGCTGTAGGCGGGCGGGTGTAGTGGTTATGCCTGACTACTGGCTTCCAGCAAGTGACATGACGGGCGGGAAGTCGCAGGCAGACCCAAGAACTTACAGAATGGTGCAACAGTTGAGACAGCCACTGCTCCGCAGAGACAGAGCTCCTTATTGGCGAGGAAGGGATATGTGCAATGGCACATTGCCTTCTCCTGCAAGCGTGTCTGAGGTTCATTTGACGTAACGGGAAATAGCAGGAACAGGTAGAAAAAGAGTAGTTTGCTGCTGGTGGTATGCAAACCAATCCTTATTGTGTTTGTTTATTGCCGGAACAGTACACACACGTAACCAGCATGTGCCCTGACAAGGGCCTGAAGGGCCGATGCTAGGATGCCAACCAGGATGACGCCTAGTCTCGGATGATGTGGAGGTGCGGGGAGTGAGGGTGACTTCAGTGGTTCGGTACTCGGAGTTGTTGCTGAACGTGCATGGCCAGCTGTGCAGCCGTGAAGCGCAGGTGGCTTCAGTAAGCTGACGGGCAGCGTGGTGTTCTGGTCTAGAGATGCAATAGCTGGTAGACAAAAGTGAGGTCGGATCGTATCTGGGCAGAGTGACATTATGCGAAGGCTAGAGCTTGGTACATGGTTGGGCAGAGTAACATCCTTCGACTGAACTGTGAGAGTCAGCCAGTGGATGCAGAAGTCGGTATGCTGTCAGGCATAGTGACGTCCTACGACTGTGCTGCGAACTACGGGCCAGCGCAGGGGTTGCGAGTAGTAGAGAGAGGTCGCAAAGAGAGATGACAGAGAAGTGGCTGAAGGTGGCCGAAGCTGGCGGCTTGTTTCCCCTCCGCAGCCGAAGCGGGGTAAATGCTGTGCTTGATGCAAAGCGGGTTACGGTCTAACAGGATGCATCAGCTGGCCCGAGCCAACCCTGGGCTTCAAGGGCAGGCCGTGGCGTATACGGTTTAACGTCTCTTCTTGGGAGGGGGCCTCGACTGTGGTGAGGCTAGAATGGTTTATGACGTCGCCTGTGGCACATCAAGTGCATTGAGCATAGTATAATTGAAAACAAACTTAGAGAGCTAGTATAAACTACGCTAATTATGACTTGTTTTTCAATGATACGTGGACAACTGGGATATGATTTTCACCACTTGAGAACACATGTTGAATTCCATGCTAAACAATTTTATATAATGAATCAAAAATTTGTTTTCCCAAAGAGAGCGTTAATCAATTTTTGTTAAATTATACATAAAACTCATTGACATAGTTCAATTTTTCTGAAAGGACCTGGAAATTCTAAAAGTGTTTTTCATAGGTGAGAATAAAATTTTGTTTTGAATATGAAGTCAGATTTCAAAACTTTGTCCAATTCCTAATTGAGAGATTTAGGCAGCTCGTAAGATTGAGGTCCCAAAGAGCCGATGAGGGTGACGCTGGGTGAGTATTGAGCAGCTTCAGAATGAAACAGCGTGGGAAACTAGAGATCCCGAGATAACCCTCCCACCTCTGGCATCATCCAGCACGATTACCTCATGCGAAAATCCGGGAGCGAACCCTCCGGGAACTGAACCCTGTTCGACTAGGTGGGGGTGAGTAGTTTAACTAATGCACCACCGCAACCTCTCCAACCAATTATTAAATAAAAAAACCAGAAGCAGAATTTTTTGATAATTATGCTAATGTAAAATGTATAATATATAAATATTTACACATATATGTGTGTGTATGCATTTTTTTCCCTCTGTCCAAACAAAACACTTATTACATCTTACTTTCCAAACGCGACACACAACCATCGCATTTCTTCAGTTCTCCCACCTCGCCAAAACGTGTACATACTTTCCGATCTCTTCCGTTGCTATGTTTGCAAACCAAACCAATGCTGACCGTAAATTCCCATTGTTACTGTTTAATCCAACCCAGAGGACCAAAATGTTCCATTGCAATTACGCTTAACTTTTCAAACCTTTTAATTAATGTCACCATTTACACTTAATCCCGTAGCGTATCGTTATCTTGCAATAGTCTATTGACTGGAGAAAACAAATGACAGTCACAGTGCCAACGTTCTATTATAAAACAGTGAAGTCACGAAGGTTACAAACACAAAAACGCACTAGACAAAGATGAAGTTCCATGTTACTATTGACATCAGGTCCTTAAGAGGATCAATAGACAGTACGATCATTACAGAGGAGAAACTTAACGTGCACACTTGTCTATGTACACAACTGATGTACTTAATTTACATACATCCAACACTTTGTAATCTTAATATTAATAACCCATGGGAAAGCATTAACAAAAATACTCACTCAAAGAAATTTTAATTTATACCTAAGTCAAAACCGAAATACTTTGTACCCTGTGTGGATGGTTTTTCAAGAAACCGAAATAAACAATAACTGATGCATGCAGACAAGCAATGCATGCAGACTTGATCTCCGTCCAAATGTCAACATCTGGTTTGCTGTGAAAACTGTCCTGCTTCCCTTCCTCCCGAGGCTCTGATTGTCGTTATTGTCGAGCTGGAAGATTGTCGAGGCTCTGATTGTCGTTATTGTCGAGCTGGAAGATTGTCGAGGCTCTGATTGTCGTTATTGTCGAGCTGGAAGATTGTCGAGGCTCTGATTGTCGTTATTGTCGAGCTGGAAGATTGTCGAGGCTCTGATTGTCGTTATTGTCGAGCTGGAAGATTGTCGAGGCTCTGATTGTCGTTATTGTCGAGCTGGAAGATTGTCGAGGCTCTGATTGTCGTTATTGTCGAGCTGGAAGATTGTCGAGGCTCTGATTGTCGTTATTGTCGAGCTGGAAGATTGTCGAGGCTCTGATTGTCGTTATTGTCGAGCTGGAAGATTGTCGAGGCTCTGATTGTCGTTATTGTCGAGCTGGAAGATTGTCGAGGCTCTGATTGTCGTTATTGTCGAGCTGGAAGATTGTCGAGGCTCTGATTGTCGTTATTGTCGAGCTGGAAGATTGTCGAGGCTCTGATTGTCGTTATTGTCGAGCTGGAAGATTGTCGAGGCTCTGATTGTCGTTATTGTCGAGCTGGAAGATTGTCGAGGCTCTGATTGTCGTTATTGTCGAGCTGGAAGATTGTCGAGGCTCTGATTGTCGTTATTGTCGAGCTGGAAGATTGTCGAGGCTCTGATTGTCGTTATTGTCGAGCTGGAAGATTGTCGAGGCTCTGATTGTCGTTATTGTCGAGCTGGAAGATTGTCGAGGCTCTGATTGTCGTTATTGTCGAGCTGGAAGATTGTCGAGGCTCTGATTGTCGTTATTGTCGAGCTGGAAGATTGTCGAGGCTCTGATTGTCGTTATTGTCGAGCTGGAAGATTGTCGAGGCTCTGATTGTCGTTATTGTCGAGCTGGAAGATTGTCGAGGCTCTGATTGTCGTTATTGTCGAGCTGGAAGATTGTCGAGGCTCTGATTGTCGTTATTGTCGAGCTGGAAGATTGTCGAGGCTCTGATTGTCGTTATTGTCGAGCTGGAAGATTGTCGAGGCTCTGATTGTCGTTATTGTCGAGCTGGAAGATTGTCGAGGCTCTGATTGTCGTTATTGTCGAGCTGGAAGATTGTCGAGGCTCTGATTGTCGTTATTGTCGAGCTGGAAGATTGTCGAGGCTCTGATTGTCGTTATTGTCGAGCTGGAAGATTGTCGTCTCACAGTTGGCTGGCATCCCCAGTTCACAACTTGGCACAAAAACTAACTTTGTTTGAAAACTAAACCAGTTGAAGTTATGTCTCTTTTTCACTGATGTGTTCATTTACTAGATTCCATTATGGGGAAAACATTTTGATATACCCAAAGGCAAGTTTTCTCAATTAGGCAAATTTGGCATAAGCATATTTGAATTGGCACAACTCTAAGTGAAAGTGCAGGCAAATAATTAACTAAGGAAAATGTCATAAAATTAATTTTATTAGAGAATTGTGATGTATCGTGTATATATGTGTATAATTGAGTGTGGCAGTGTGGGCACCTGGTGGTTCCTCATCTGTTGCCACCACATACTTATAACAATACGGTATAAACAAAAAAATTTGAATTCAACTGCAGAAAGTACTGTGACGGTGTCGTAAATGTACTATTAATGGTGTGTGTGTGACTGGGCGGGGCGTGATGCTGGAGAGTACAGCGGCACGAGGCATTGCGGTGGTTGGTAGGACTGTCGGCTGTGCANGACTGGGCGGGGCGTGATGCTGGAGAGTACAGCGGCACGAGGCATTGCGGTGGTTGGTAGGACTGTCGGCTGTGCAGGTGCTGGTGTATGCTGAACTACCGTTCTCCGAGGACATGCGGGAGTTCATCTTCCCCTCGCTGCCATGCCCCATCATAAAAGACGAAGGGAAGGAGGATGCCACTGACCGCCTGATAGATGCCATGTTGCTGTGAGTTTACCTATTGCAGGAGGTCATATGGCACTGATTGCATGTTAACCATGGGACAGCTTTCATCCCCAACTAAACCAAAACTCACACNCATATGGCACTGATTGCATGTTAACCATGGGACAGCTTTCATCCCCAACTAAACCAAAACTCACACCTGAAAATGGCAGGTGTGTGCAACTTTGTTGCAAAGCGTTTCCTGCTAAAAAATTTTACAAAATAAAATGTTATTTTAATTTTATACTAGGTCTAAAAATATTAGTAATGAGANGTTTCCTGCTAAAAAATTTTACAAAATAAAATGTTATTTTAATTTTATACTAGGTCTAAAAATATTAGTAATGAGACATAACAATTGTTTTCCTTACTTTCTGAAGTCTATTAAATAGGTGCAAGAGTTGGATTTTATAGGTTGTCCACTCAACTTGGGAGGAAAACNCCTTACTTTCTGAAGTCTATTAAATAGGTGCAAGAGTTGGATTTTATAGGTTGTCCACTCAACTTGGGAGGAAAACTTTTTTTAGGAATGAAACACTTTTTGTAAAGGCATGAGATTAGGTGTGTCTTTGGTGCCATGTTTTATATAGCGATGATAAGATCATAGTTACTTGGCCAGTGGTGCTTTTGAAGAATATGTTATCTTTCGACTGCCTGGGGAATAAATTTTTGTGAGAAGTTCCCCAGCCAAGAAGTGGTAGCAGGGGTTCATAGATCTTCATAAATCTCGGCCTCAGAGACTCCGCAGTAAACAATGTACGNAGCCAAGAAGTGGTAGCAGGGGTTCATAGATCTTCATAAATCTCGGCCTCAGAGACTCCGCAGTAAACAATGTACGTGGTCTGCCACCCACCCTGAACTGCCAATACTGAACTTCAGGTATGAGCCAGGATTAGCTCATAAAGGGAATCTTGTTCTCACAAACTTGTGACGTGCATCATAGTGACATTCAAGGTGCATGGCGTCCAAGAATTGGAGTAACTGTGACTAACCTCTCCACAGATTGTACTTCAAGCCAAGATGGCCATCAGTTTAGTGCTCTTTGCAGTAGGTGCCAAATTCAAATGTTCGCACTCACATAACACATAAAGCAACAACAAACTGATGAACCTGACGTACTGCCTACAAAAAATAACATTTGTTAATTGNCATAAAGCAACAACAAACTGATGAACCTGACGTACTGCCTACAAAAAATAACATTTGTTAATTGAAAAAACTTAGGACACTGCTGTTTGATGGTGGCAGTGCTACAAATTCCATCCCGGCTGGCAAGTAGATCTGAAGCACGCCTGAGCTGCCATTACAGAGGTGGCAGGTGAACCAGACCTCCTTGATGAAGATTAGGTCACCATTCTGCACTTCACCTTCATGCGTGGTCCACTTGGCACGAGGCTGTAGTGTGTGCAGGTATTCCTTGTGCCAGTACTAGAGCTGGAGGTGTTGTTAGAGTGGTGCCAGCAAGGAAATGCACCGGTGTCAGGGCCTCTTCGTCATTAGCGTCTGATGAGATGGCACATACTGGACTAGAGTTGAGGACTGCCTTAATTTGAGCAAAGAGTGTAGGTAGCTCCCCAAATGTGAAGGTTTGTGTTCTCTCTTCAGGCGACACTTTACAGACTTGATGCCTGTCTCCGTAACACACAGAAATGTGATGCTTACAGAGGATTGAGGTTCTTACGGGTAATGAGGGTATCTGCCACACACTGCCAGTTGGCTGTACTCATTAAGTGCCTCTGAATGTCATTGAAGTACCAACGAGCCCAAATAAAGTTTGTTCTACAATCGGAAAACCCAACCTTTCGAAGTCCACATTAGGAATTAGGCATTCAATAAAGCTGGGGTACTCATGGACTTTTAGATGTACCGTANGAAGTCCACATTAGGAATTAGGCATTCAATAAAGCTGGGGTACTCATGGACTTTTAGATGTACCGTATTTGTTGGTGTGTAAGATAAGTTGTAGTTTTTAAGTTACTAAAATTTGAAAAAAAAAGTTAATTGGGTCTTGTAAAATAATTTGCCGCCAAAAATGTAATTTTTCCTTAACTAGGAATACAAACATTTATTTTGACGCCCCGCTTCTCCTTATAGGGAGTTAGTAACATTGGCCGGCATTGGAGCCTTTCCTCCCCCAGACAGCGAGGAATCAGGCATCAACTTGATGGGTTTTTTTACTTTGGTTGTGGTGGGGTGTCTTGGGTAATTCTATAATAGCCCGATGCACATGCGGAAGTGCACTGGGAGGAGTAGGCCTAGTTTGAGTACGAGTAGGGGTGTAGGTTGACGTTATATCTAGTCATTGGACTACGCAATCTGCGGCTCAAGGCCATTTGTCAGTTACTGGCTCTTTGGTGGTGTGGGAGGTATTGGTGAAATGGCTCGTGAGATGTGCCACAAGAGGTTGTAATGCAGGCTGTGGCTTCCACTGGTTGAGCTGGTTGCAGTTGTCCTCTGCCGAGCTGCTTCCTCGCGCGTCCAGGAATACACCTGCTCAACACTCTGAACTTCCTCTACTCAGGGCTAGCACCTGTTTGGCAGTTTTATCTTGCCCATCCCTGTGGTGAGGCATAGGGGGTGATAGAGTAGAGAAGAAGATAGCGGGTGTTCCGTGGAGGTGGGCACAACCTGAAAGGAAGTGGATGTAGGCAGGTGGGGCGTCAGTGGAAGGCCTGGCTACTCGCCCACGGCAAGTGACTTGGCTGGGCGGGAAGTCGCCAGCAGACCCGAGCACTAAACAGCAGGTAACAATAGCAGAGTAGGGGCGACCACTCCCGTGTTACGCAGGAAGGTGGGAAGTCGCCATGTATCCACGTATCACGTAGAGTCAGAGCCCTCATGCCTGCTCCGGCAAGAGTGTCTGAGGTACTTTGGATGAAACAGGAGATAGTAGAAATCAAGTTGCTCAAGAATTGTGGCGGCGAGTGATAACACGATCAAGTTAGGATTATGTCTGTTTATTGCCTGAATGGTAAACACACAACCCTGGAATGCCAACCAGAGTGTGACGTCTAGACTCGGCAGACGTTGTTGCATGGGTGGCGAGGGTAACCCCAGTCTTGCGGTACTCAGACTTGTGACAATTAGATGCGTGGCTAGTGAGGTAGCTGAGAAGCGTGATAGACTTCAGTGAGCTGTTGACTCGTGATGACGTGATGAATGAAGGCTTGCGGTGTCGGTGTGGAGCAGAGTGACATCCGGCAACTGAGCTGTAAGAATCAGCCTCTAACTTGGGGGCTGCATGTTCCTTATGTACCTAAAACACAGGGGTAGCGGAGGAGGAGAAGAGAGAGAAGTGACGAAGGAGCGGCAAATATGGCCGATGGCAGCTGAAGTCTGGCGGCGCTCTTCCCCTTAGCAGCCGAGGCTGGAGGGTTAAGTAGACCTGATGAGTGGAGTGGGTTGTGGGCTGACAGAAGTCATCAGTGGGTCCACAGCAACCCTGGTGAGGCACTGTGGCATGTATGGCTAACATCTCTTCTCCGGGGTGTGGGAGAGGGGCAGCTGTGGCGGAGCTAGAGCTTGTAATGATGCTCCTGGTGCGTCAAGTTTAAAAACTTTTCTTAAAAAAATGTGAGAAAGTGTTGTAATATGTGCGTATAAATCTCAGCAGACACATGCAGTCCATCAACATCGCCAGTCGATGCAGATTTGACATTTCCATGCTGTGGCCGCAGAGCTTGGCGCTGTATGCTGGGTTGAGTGGCGTGTACACTGCTGTATAGAGCAGGCCCCTCAGTATTTACAAATATCGCTCAGGGAAGTAAATATTCAGCTGAGTCGATACAGATTTTTACAGATACCGGTACGAACCGATACGTCCTTGCCGATACAGCCGATATCCGATACTGATGCAATGAACATACGAGTAATGAACTAAAGACTTTTACTATCACTAAAAGTATTTTGGAAAGCTGATGGAAATCTATGTTAAAGTCTGTGTCACAGCACAATTTGCTGCTTTAAGTAAACGTACAAAATAGGTAAACTAAATTCACATATATTCTTCTAAATCAGAGAATAAAAGCAGCACTCAAAAATACTGTAGTAATGTATTTTTAATCTTAGGTCAGGGCAACCTAAAAATTTAATGTTTTTAACTTCTCAAATAAAAAAATATTAAATCTACAAGGTTGTGTAGCACATTCTCAACTTGTATATTCAGAAAAGTAAAAATTATTGATACGTACAGTTTTAAATTCAGCTTTCCCTTATTTTACTGAGAGTAAAATTGAAGCACTGCCAGTGGCCAGATAATGTCAGACTTCATATTGTTTTTAAAAGATTTCAAATACTGTAATGACGGTGGAGCTGCAGTGTGCCGCCTGCACGACTGGTAAGTCGGGACCTGCAATACAGACTGTAGGTGATTATCTCTTACAGCTCCTGTCACAATGGGGTGGGAACGGCATCTCACTCTCTACTTCCCGTAGATGATTATATCAGTGCAGGGTAGCTTCTCTCGCCTGGCCTCCCAACAGTTTAGTTCTTGGAATAAGAACGGCAACTGCTGCCTCAAAACAGCAGCAGTTGAGCCTGTCTTACTCCAAAGTCGCCTCCCTATTACCCTCTGTTGTTAGGGCCAAGCATAAATGAAAATAATGGTCTCAATATCCCAATATCCACTAGAAATAAAATCAGTTCCAACAGGTTCTGATACCATAATATCAGCGGGAATTTAATATCGGGTATCAGTATCAGCTCAGCTCTAGTAAATATCACTTAGACAACACTGACTGCAATTACCAAATTCTACGTGAATAATATTAATAAATATTTCACTTTTATAATTTATGTATATTGGTGGAAAGCGAGAGGGATTCATGTATACAAGAACTTGGTAACTCATGTTACAATATCCAGAGTCGCTTAGCTTGCGAAGTGTGCAGATGTTCTGAGCAAGCTATATTGCAGACCAGTAGAGAGAGATGTGACTGGAGCATGCAAGTAGGTGGTTAGAGTGCTTGCCGCAGGGAAGGTGACACGCTGCATCCCAAGCACCTGGCGGACCCTCACCGCCAGCACTGGTACAGCTGTCTGGCCCAGCGTGCGCTGCGCCCCGCAGAGCCGCTGCCTCCCCTCGCCCCGCACCTGGCCACCACGCTGTGTTGTCCGTTGGAGAGCCATGCCGCCCTCGCCAGCACCCTGGCTGCGGAGCTGCGCAAGAACTTCCCGCTCGAGGAGGTGGCTGTTCGTCAGACTAGGCGGGCCGCCCATGGTGTCTTCAAGCAGTGAGTTCCTCCACCTCTTGCAAACTAGAGAGACAAAGAGTTCCATTACTCCCCACCCACACCCGGCCCACCACCCCTCCTCTGAGCACGGATCGTGGGTCACAATTATTTTGTACTTGTTCACTTACGCTGGTCCAAAAGATTTGTACTTAAGGAATTTCCTGGTCATAGAATTATATCAGGTACATATACATTAATTCATTTTTTGTGTAATTTTTAACACAGATTAATTTGTTACATAATTTTCTATTTTATCCAATTTCAGAACATTTTTGTGGCTTTCAGTTTTAGTGGCCGTGTTTGTTCCATTCTGCAGAATTTATTTCTGGTTATGAGATGCAGTATCATGCTTTCAAATTACAACATTAATATAAAAAAAAATATTTTAGTATTAATTTAAAGAATTTCAATACTTAAGTACAATTTGTTTTTATAAACCACTGAAATGTCCTGAAAATGTTGTCATGTTAAAGGAGATTATAATTATAGCTCCAGGTGATGTCTAGGAAAAATTTATTTTTGCTGCCATTTTCCATACTTTTTTAAAAGAGATTATTAAAGTAACTGCTTAGCAAATCTAAGTTCGATTTTAAAATCTTTCATTTTTTACTATATTATAATGTAGTTATAATAATTATTGTGATACTTGGTTCATTCGATTTGCGACACTTTGTAATATTTTATCAGGATTCAAAGTTATTGAGGTGGTAGAATGTTTATTGGGCAAACATTTGCCATTTCAGAAATCTTAGTTTTTGTTAGCCTCATCATTGTAGATAGAAACTTTCCAACTGCAGTAGACATTTTTTCCTTCGAGAGGTTCCAGAAGTTTTATTATATTTTTACTACATCGCAGTTTGGAATGGCGTGGGCAGTGGTTGCCCGGCCCACGCCATTCCCTTATTTGGTCACGTTTTGGCACCCTGGGGCACGAAGTGGGGTTAGACACGGGCGACAAAAACCATGTGTGCCTATCGCCTGCTAAGGGAATACGACCAGCTCTGGAAGAAGACGCATCGAGCGTAGCAGATATCGCCCACACCGGCAAGCACCCGCGACCTCTAAATCTTTTTAACTTCAATTATTTTCGACTAACAACTTAATCTTACTAACTTATTTCTGCCGGTGTGGGAGGTCGTTAGGGTGCCAGGAGGGAACTGATGTCCCTCCTGCCTTCGTAAAATTCCTCTTGCGAGGCACATTTTGAACGACATGATTAATGCATTAACTACTGCGGCGCTTCTCTTTGTTTGTCTGTCTGGTGAAACTGACTGTTCGTGACTCTGTATACTTGAAGGTTGTATGTGAACTGTTTCATTTGAATGATAAATAAAAGTAAAGAGTAACTAAACCGAGACTGGACTNCTGTATACTTGAAGGTTGTATGTGAACTGTTTCATTTGAATGATAAATAAAAGTAAAGAGTAACTAAACCGAGACTGGACTTTATTTTATAATTAGTTGGGGCCTTTTACGTTTCATGTCTCTACCNCTTTATTTTATAATTAGTTGGGGCCTTTTACGTTTCATGTCTCTACCGATTGAGCAATGCTGAGCTGTAATTTCCAGTCGTCAATTCTGGCAGCTGCGACGTTACAATGTTGATCCAAAGGTAATCCTTACAGTTCACTAACATTAACGGAAGAGAAACTTTTCTTGAATATCAACATGCAAAAAAATATATATATCCACTATTTTGTTTAAAAAATTTAAGAAGTGCTTATGTTTTAGATTATTTTATAAATTATGCACATGTATTTTATATACAATAAGATTTAAAAAAATTTAGACACTAGTGCAGGCCGAACATCAATCTAATGATCCTGCTGCCATAGAGCCAAAGCTGTATCCATTATCTATCTGCTGCCCTAAATCGAACGAACAAGTTTTATAAATTCTGATATTTGAACAGTTTCCCAAACAAAACTCCTTACTTTGCATTATTTATGAATTCTTTCTTAAGAACTACAGCAAAAAAAGTCAGTCTCTGATTAAAGAACCGTACTGAGCCGATGAACCGTACAAAAGAACCAGTTCATTACAGCGAGTGAGTGGGTTCTGAACTGCTGCTCTTTAAGTGAACCGTCTTGCCCATGACTAGTGCAAACACATCTCAACCAAGTATAGAAAATTACACATAAGGGACAGTCTACCACATTTGTGTGCATTCAGTTCAATAATATTTTGCATGAGAACTTTTTCTTACTATCCATTATCAACACACACATTTTCTATTTTTATTCATATTAATTGTAACTGAAATATTATAATTTATAGGTTAAATATATNTTATCAACACACACATTTTCTATTTTTATTCATATTAATTGTAACTGAAATATTATAATTTATAGGTTAAATATATGTAAATTTCAATTTAGCCGTAATACTTTTAATTTAACGGAGTAATAAAATGCTTGTGATACCTTACGTACTGAGGAAACAACAAATCATGTCATAAGGTGATTTTTCAAAGGTTGTACTAAAAANGTCATAAGGTGATTTTTCAAAGGTTGTACTAAAAAATTGTGAAGATACCAAGAAAAGACACTACACAAAATGTTTATGTAGCTGATTTGTTCTCTGTTAAACACTTTTGAAGTCAGTCATAAAAAAAATCCCTTCCCATTACTTCACGTCATACTGCATTTACCTGGACATAGGATTGCTTCGAAAATGAGACAACCAATACATTTTTATGGAGATCCAGGAAATTAATTTATTTATCTTCGCATATTTGAACATGTATGGTAATTAGAAGAATTTTCATCTTACCAAAGAAAGTCTTGCTTTCTTGGTACAACCATCTACATTTTTCTATTTTNTGGTAATTAGAAGAATTTTCATCTTACCAAAGAAAGTCTTGCTTTCTTGGTACAACCATCTACATTTTTCTATTTTTTAAGCATGTTGTATTAATTTTTTTAAAGATCTTATTAAGTGGCTTGTAGTGTAATAAAAGTGATTTGTTCAATGATTACCACTAAGCACCACTCAACCAAAATTATTTACCTGAAATATTTTATTTGGGAAAAAATTAAATGACTCAAATATAATTCGGAGTAAAGATTGGAATCAAACAGACTTACATTTGGAAAAATTTTGTGTTTTGTGGTAAACACTGACTGTAGATCTTACAGCTGCAAATTTGTAAATTTATGTTTGAATTTTTTCCATTAACCCTGCCATGGATTTACTGACCAGTTTCGATGCATCAGTCCAGTGACATCAATATTGCTATTGTTATTCTGCTGCGTATAANCCATGGATTTACTGACCAGTTTCGATGCATCAGTCCAGTGACATCAATATTGCTATTGTTATTCTGCTGCGTATAAAATAAAAGAAAACAAGTAGAGTGGCCACCAAGTTTAACATTAATGAAGTGTTGAGAAGTTTTCCAATTTGTTGTGAAGTTTACTGTGGCTACTATTTTTGTAATTAAAACAGATGCAGTTTAATGCCAGAAGTACCATTGCATGTGTGAAAGGGAGTGGAGAGTATATTGCAGTGTGTGCGACTGTGTTACAGAGAAGCGGTGGGCGATGGGGACTCCCAGGCACTGGCAGAAGGCGAGGTGAAACCACTGCTCGACCAGTTGGCTAGGGACGTGGTGGAGGTGGGCTCGCTCTCCCCGGCAGACGACTTCCTGGCGCTACTGAAGCAGGGCGAGCCCTTCCCGACTGGTGAGGCACAATACTTCCAACTGTGCCACTTTCCCTTAGCTACATGTGCTCTGCTTTCTTCTGTCATGTCAATCAGATACTAAAATATCTCGGGATGTGGAGTTGAACTGTGTTAGTTCATGTTGTTTTGGTTGGTCAGTTTTGCATCTGCTAGATTTGGAGAGAGTTTCAGATGATCGGTCTATCCCTTCTATTTACCTATTTGTTTTATGATAGCCTATGTCTATGGTCCCACTATAATGGTAAATAAAATGAGCTGATTTCGTCGTTATAATTTTACCATTTTGTTAAATAAATTTTATAGCATAAAATGTGCGCCTTGTTATTAGAGCATGAATCTGTTGTAACAATTTCAGTCAAACTATTTGTTATTCATTTTTTTAATCAATGTATATTTAAGTTGAAAACATAAAAAAATTAACAATAAGGATGAAACAATAAGGATTACGAGCGCACACTTGTCATGTAACACACATTGTCATGTCACAGTGACTTTTGTGCGATCAATCTTGTACTTCATCGAGACATCTAAAACTGGCCAAGAACATTCACTAGCATTTGAATTGNGACTTTTGTGCGATCAATCTTGTACTTCATCGAGACATCTAAAACTGGCCAAGAACATTCACTAGCATTTGAATTTTATAAGATGTTTATACCACCCACATACAGCTTTTGTTTATTTGGAGATAACAATATTTTAATTAAATACAGTTCAGTTAATATTACTCAAATATAAATCTATAGCCTATCTACAAAATACTAGTAAATATTTTAGTATTGATAAAATAAAAATACTCCTTGCTTAGTAAAAATGTTTCTTCANTATCTACAAAATACTAGTAAATATTTTAGTATTGATAAAATAAAAATACTCCTTGCTTAGTAAAAATGTTTCTTCAAAGAAGTTGCGCAGAGCCATTTTAAAACACCTTCAGTGCCACGGCAGGTAAACCAGTGGTGCCACACCCCTAATGAGTGGGACTTGTATATACACTAGCATTCACCACATGACAGCTATCTTCTCCAGGGGGTAGAATCCATTAGCGGGCCTCTCACCCATCCCAGCCTGCACGCTAGAGAGAGACATCGCTACTCCACGCCGAGAGCGAAAGTGACACGCCACGCGCCGGAGTCCAGAGCAACGTACAGAAGAGCACTACAGAAGCTAACCCAGACTTTTTCCAGTGACAGTTAGAAATCACTCGAGTCCACGACCGTGACGTCGTCAGTCACCCGACGTCACGCATCAAGTTCTTTGCATACCTGCCACCAGTGTATCAAGCGAACGTGTTTTTAGCAATGCTGGACATATCATTGTCAACAGACAGTGCCGCACATTGCTTGAACGTGGGGTCAATTTCATTTTCATTAGGGATGGGTCAAATAACCAAAAATGTCTATTCTGGTCCCGGTGCCGATTCTACAATTTAAATATCGGTTCCAGTATTCGGTTCTATGTATTTTGAATACTTGCCTTTTGCTTGCAACTTTATTAAACCAATGCAGGTAAAATTCATTAAATGTTTTGTTTAACCGTTACATGGAAGAATTGAACGATAACAAATAAGCTTTAATGTATACAGATAAACTTGTTGTATTAAATTTATTTAAGGTTAGTAAATATGTAAAAAATTATTCTTTTTTTACATAGATATGTGGTGATTGTGATATGTTTGGAAAATACTTTAATTAAATGGCCCTCAAACCAAAACATTGTGGCCTGCTGAATGATAATTGTAACCTTCAAAGGTTCATTAAAAAAAAAGTCAATAGCTGTGGTGGGCCCTATTTCTTATCTTTTTTTGCTTCTTTTATGGTGTCTGGGCGGCCCTTTTTTTTTTTTTT
>NQII01010007.1:0-13031 GCA_002778355.1 Clitarchus hookeri
CACTCGCGGAACACTACTCAGGGTCCTTCACACACGCTGGATGACTGTACTTATCTGTCCCGTTGTTCTGGTAGCTGGTCCTGCAGTTGAGATCTGGTGATCTGGAACTGGCAGGCCTCTGCGTCTGATGTCGGCTGGCTCTTCCGGAATCGCTCCGTGTCTTCGGACTCTCGTCGGCTGCCCGTCGTTGGCGACCCGCTCCGCGCTCGTCGTCGCCCGTACCCTGACTGCCTTGTTTCCTCGGACTCCTCTCGTTTTGTAGCCTCCCTCGCCATATTCAAACTGCCTCGTCTGCACGTGGTCCGGGAATCTCGTGGCGTCTCCCTGAGTAATAAAAACACGTGTCTGGGGCTCGGGCTGCCCAGCATGGACCTTCGGTTCTGGTATGGCCGTTTCATTGTCTCGTTCTGCACGTGCTTACTTGGCGGGTGGTCTTTGGATCAGTGCCCACACTGGTCCATCCCTTGTCCCCGGATATGCTGCTATTCTTCTCGTACACCCGCTAAAAGCTTTTCTTGGTTTATTGCGGCGAAGCCCGGGGTCGTGGGACCTCGGCGTATCTTGGGGCAGCTGCCCAGTGCAGCTGTGTTCGTGCCCTGGTGGCTTCCGTTGCCTCTGGATGCCGTTTGCACATGCAGAAAACTTGGGTGGCCCGTCTTTGCAGCTGTGAGGCGCGGATCCTTTCTTGGACACTTCCGCCACCCTTAATATTTATTGGTGTTGACCGCCTGCGGCTTCGCTAGCGCGTGTGTTCTGACGGCCAAAATACATGGACGCGGGGAGCGTCATAGTGTCCACTTCCATCTAGAATAACAACTTCAACAAATGTGAACTTAGTATGGTATTTGCTTGGCACAATTCAGTAAATCAGCGCGAAACATTTAATTCGCTCGCTGCTACAAAGGCTTACAAATATTTAAAAATACTTTATCCCAAGTATAAAGAATGACATTTCTTGAAGCCTAACTTATCAGTTCGTTATTTGATATACCCATGTTCGTGAAAAATGCAACATCATGAAGGAACCATCAGAATGGGAGGAAATCTATGGTATTAAAAAAATCACTAGTAGGATTACATACAAAATATTATCCTTTCAGAGCAATGCAACATTACCTGCAAACAATCAGTATGTATGTTGTAAAGCCTCCACGAGCTGCAATAAGAGTTGCTGCAAACTGTGGCATCGAACCAAACAGGCCTTGGGTGTGTTCCTGCAGAACCGCCAGCCACGCTGCTTCTACCCGAACCTACAGTTCATCGTCACTGGCTCCTGGATAAGGATGTTGGGCTAGGTACCGAGTGACCATACCCCAGGCATGTTTGGTAAGTTACATATCGGACGAACGTGAAAGCCGGGGATGAAGCGGTATCTACTTTGCCTCGAAAACCTCCTGGACATTTCAGGCAACATGTGTTGTCGTAACACTGCTCCAAGAGTGTGCCGAAGGAAAGGTATACGACCAACGGCTCCACAACTTCCCTGATGTAGCGGTTGCTATCGAGAGTGCCCACAATTCGTGGGGGTCGCGGTGGCATGGTGGCTACACTACTCGCCTCCCATCTAGGTGAAACCGAGCTCGATTCCCGGAGGAGTCGCTCCCGGATTTTGGCATGTGGTAATCGCACCATGGGTGATGCCGCTGTTTGGCGGGTTTTCTCGGGGATCTCCCGTTGCCCAACACTTGCATTCCAAAGCTGCTCCATTATCACCTCGCTTCATCCCCGTCGGTTCTCAAGACCTCGATTTTAAGAGCCGCTCAGATCTCTTCACTCGCTCACAATTCGTAGTATATGGGATCGCCTATGATACCCAATTGCTCCTCAGACCATCACGACCATCGTTTGTAAAGTATGATGGTGGACAACGTACTCTTGAAAATTGTGCCCAATTTTATTACTTCAAATGCGTTTGTGGCCGTCAGTTTAATCCATGTTGAAGCGTAACTCGTTACCCATTCGAAAACGCTACATGTAGTCGCTCTGCACATCAGTGAGCCCATTGATGTCTGCAGCGTCAATTGTTCAATGTCAAGGGAATTCTCCGCAACGAAGTGCACGCATGCAGCCCTCTGCGAAGAAGACGCTGCCAAACAGCGGAAACGAACAATATCAGGCCTGTTGCAGTATTTCAAAGTTCTGCTAACACTCGAGGAGAATATGAATGCTCACGACCATGCAGATGAGGTTTCTGTCATTCAGCGGTATCGTGACACGTTCCGTGATTAAGTTCCGAGTTTCGAATCGTCGTGTTCTCTTCAGTTCAGTACCTCCGCCCTTGCATCACTGTCACGGCATTTTGCCCCGTGTGAGCAGCAATTTTGCGGCATGAAGATCTTCCTTTACGAAAACGATCATTCGGCTCCGATCAAGCTTCGTAGCGTGCTTAACAGGCGTCCTTTCATGTTGACGAGGCATACTGGCGCCAGTAGGGAACGTTTACAGTACAGCGACGATGAACAACTAAACTTGTCTGGATCCTCAACAGTACACCATTAACACGTTTTTACACACCAGTTCAGAGAGCCCCGTTGTGCACAACCTGCTACAACAATACACATGTAGGAAGCCGCAGGCAAGTTTACAAAACTAAATTACCATAACAGCGAGCCGGTATGGAATATCAGAACATCAATAATAAAATGCAGAGAACAACAGAAAATGTGGGTCCAGCAGACATCAGGACATTCCAGACTAAAGTCAACAAACTGTAAGCAGGCTCCGCCTCCAGTTAACAGCGGGAGCCGATCAGAAATCATCACAACACACACACACACACACACGTGGAGAGGCGCGAAGCGTGGACTGGACTGCGAGAGAGAAGATTGTCGCAGTCGGCGAGTGTTCAGGGGATTGATCGGCGGCCAGACGAGGAGCCGGTGGCGATCCTCCAACTGGGCAGACCGGGTGGGTTCCTCAGCATGTCACGTTCACTCTACTTTAATATAACCTTTACTTTCTTCCCTTCTTGCGTTTGCCTTATAGCTTGAACTCCTGTATTGCTTACTACTTTATGTTACAATTGTTAAATAAATACCTTACTTAACCCTTTCATATGAACTTCGTCACTGGTCTGAGGAACTTTCTTTACTACTGCTCCAGTAGGAGTAAGAGCATTGACAAACTGCATTTGATCTCAAATTCCAATGACTTGTAAATCACATCCTGCTTTTCATTTCCTGTGAGATTTGGTTCATTTGCGTAGTTCCTTTACGGCGTTGCATTTTTCTCAAACATGAGTATTTATTAAGTTCTAGATACAAACATTTCGTTACAGCATAAATATCATCACATCAAATAATTTATACACACATATTGTGCATGTTTTAATTTATTTGGGGTACATAATGATAATTATTATTTAAGTTAAAAAATTATTTTAATTTTCAAGAAGTAGAATGAGTTTTATTCTATCAAAAACATAAATGTGTATTTTTTGCAGGCTCTTGTAAATTTTGAATAGGTTTGACGCATTCTGCGTCCCTACATTTTATTCGTCAGAACACACGCTCTGGCGGAGCTCGCAGCCGGACGACCGCAATAAGGATTAAGGGTTTTGTGGACGTGCCGGAAGAGGGACACCAGGAGCCTCGCAGCTGCTAAGGCATGCTACCAAAGGTTTCGGCACGTGCAACTGTTCCTGCACGTGCAGACGACATCCGGAGACAACGGAAAGCACCAGGGCATGGACACAGCCGCATTTTTCAGCTGCCCAAGGGACACCGAGATCCCACCACCAGCTGCGCCTGTCCCGAGCTTATACCGCAATAAACCATGAGAGCTTTTAGCGGACGTGCGTGCAGAACGGGACAATAAACTTCCAGGCCAGAACCAAGGGACGACGCCAGGCCGGCTGCGGACCACACGAGCAGCGGCCACGTGTTTTATGACCCGGAGGGTCGACAAGCACTCCGGACACGTGCAGAGATGGGGCAAGTTGAATATGGTGATGGACGCTACAAAACCACACGAAGGGGGGAGCAACAGGGCAGTCAGTGGAGAGACGTCGAATCAGTCAGTCGCGGATCGAGCAGTCAGTCAGTCAGCCGGAGTCAGTCGAGGATCGAGAATGCATCACGACGTCGACCTCAGTCGGAGGCCGTCAAGCGGGACGTGCGGCGGGAAGCATCCGAGAAAAGTCAGTCAGACTTCGTCAAACGCAGAGTCCTGCGTTGGACCCGGGAAGAAGGAACTTCGAAGCCAGGCGCCGAGACGCCCACCAAGTTCGAGAGCAGTTCCAAGCCGCCAGCCGAGGGAATTCAGCGCTGCAGTGTCAGATAAGTAGTTCTACACCAAGTGCGAAGAATCTTCCCCCCCCCCACGACGCCAGTCGCGGCGTCAAACCATATGTAGCCTACATAGGAAAAGGGAGGGAGTTTGTCTCTTGAGTTCATGTACCAGTTAACCTGTTCAAGCAACAATAAAACTCGATTATGTGAACTCACACAAAGCCAGTGTAATTTATTAGTAAATTGGACCTATAGATAACAGTGTCGACGTATTCCTACGCCCTATCACTGAGGGCTAGCATCATATGCTGGCGCCTCACGCCGCAGAGCAGAATCAATACCTACTTCCAAACTTCAGCATTTGGCAGGTATCAGGTTTACAATAAACTAAATATGTATATGCGAGTTACATATAACATAAATATAATTTGTTATATATAACATAAATATAATTTANCAATAAACTAAATATGTATATGCGAGTTACATATAACATAAATATAATTTGTTATATATAACATAAATATAATTTAAATAGGAGTCCATACTATTATTCACTGTTAGTAACATAAGATATATTTCAAACATTTCCGGAAAAATGTTTGTAACCTGCTTATTTCTGCATACTTTCAATAATTTATTTTCTCGTAATGCCTACAAAAAACTGAAAACAACATCTGACTACATCACTGCAGTGCGTAAAGTATTATCATTAAACCAAATCGGTCATAATNCAAAAAACTGAAAACAACATCTGACTACATCACTGCAGTGCGTAAAGTATTATCATTAAACCAAATCGGTCATAATCCATTCCAGTGAACTGTACGTCTGTAATAAGTTATCAATTAACCTAGGCTGCATCATAATAAATGCACTGTAAAATCTTAAATGATAGACAATTGGGATTCAAGTATAGAGAAGTTAAACAATTTTACTTATCTACTAATTACAATTTCTACTGTAAGTTTCTTAGGTAGCATATTCGAAAAAATTTCGGGTCCACGCCCCTCTATTCTGGTACAACTTTTTTCCCATTTTGCAATATGTCTGGAAATAGAATATTGCTGACTAACTTTTGCGGTGGAGATTTATCATAATTACCGTAGAATATCTAGAAAGTAATAAAAGCCGACATTTGTGTAATTTAACACGAAGCAGCTAAATAATTGAAGTGTAAATTTGCAGGAATCGCCTCCCTGTAGTGGGTGACATGAGTTGGGTAGTTGCCGCAATTTTGCTATCATTTTAAAATAATAGATTTGTTTTAGCACAATAATATGCAAACAGTGGAAAAACAGATAATATTTGTAATATAAACCACAAAATGTGTATTTAGTTTCACAAATAATAATTGTAGATTTTTCTTTTTCCCTACTTGTTTGTGTATTTACCAGTTAACCAAGCAAAATGTGAAAAATTCTATATTCCATTTTGGTGTGTTTTTACGCTTTGTTTTAATATAACTTCGTGAAATTAATCAAATTTGTAATTTGATAGAGGAAATTTAATATAATTTTTACAATGGCGTTAGGGTATATAATATTAAAATAACAAAATAATTTTAAAGTGGCAATTTTTCACGTATTAAAATAGTCGATGACGAGGTAAAATAACGCAGCGCGTATAATAGAACTACATCATATCCAGGAGATTTCATGCAGAAATAAGGGGAGTTATTTTGAAGCATCTGTTTTGTTCATGTACACAAACTTTGTGAGGTAATATAATAAGACGTGTGTAAATGTACCCGTATGTGTTAATCGATATTTACACTGGCAACTGCGCGATAATTTCAACAAGCCTTCGGTGTTTTAACACAATAACATGAAGTTGTGAATACTCACATCATTTGTAATTTAGCACGCACTATTTTACGTAATTATACAGATACAGGCTTGGAGATTTAGATTACGACATGTTGTTTTATCGAGCATTTTACAAAACTTCTTGTGTAAAATTGCACTGTCCATGCCGATGAAATTTCACGAAAGATAGATAGGTAGGTAGAGATTATTTCTGGATAACACATTTTCAAACACGTTTACTACAATTCTCATACACTTAAGTTCTAAATGGTACTGGAGTTTTTGGATATTTAAGCGGTGAAAATTTATTTTTTAACATTTCAAAATTAGACGGAAACCTTTATCTTAATTAATGTCCCACGGAAATATAGCATCACTGTGTGGCATCCTGGGGCAAACATTGTTTTATTTTGTGTGTACTCTATGTGGCCGTTATAGTATTAAGAGCGCTGCGTGCCTGGAGTTGTTTTGCCTGCTTGAGCCACATAATCAAGGGGTCAATAAGGGCGACACTGACCCGCGCATCTTGTGCCCCATGGATCCTAACCACAAGGCCTTGAACTGGCGTGCAGTGTTCTCGTCGTGCTGCGTGTACCTACGAGACTTTAAGCGGTGACCCTACAATTGTATTGGTGGAATGTGTGCAGAGAAGTTCAGTGCAGTACCCTATAATAGCTTCAAATGTATATTTTAAATTACAGCAGTGTTGAAACCCCCATTTTCGGATATGTCGAAGGGTTCGAGAATATTATTTCTAATGCCCGTGATGATTTAGTGTGTTACTCGTCCCTCGTCTGAATTTTTTTTTCTTTTCGTAAATCGTGGGGCTGCGGTGGCTGATCAGGCTACTCATCTCCCACCAAGGTGAACTATATTCGATGCCCGGTGGGGACGCTCCCGGATTTTCGCTGGTGGTAATCGTGCTGGGCGATGCCACTTGTCCGTAGGGTTTATCGGGGATCTCCCGTTTCCCTCGCCCTTGCATTCCAGTGCTGATCCATACTCACCTCGCTTCACCCTCATCAGTTCTCAAGACCTTGTTATTAAGAGCCGTATAAATCTCTNAGTGCTGATCCATACTCACCTCGCTTCACCCTCATCAGTTCTCAAGACCTTGTTATTAAGAGCCGTATAAATCTCCTGTCTTTGGTCCATCAACGAGTGAGTTCATTGTGGCAGTATTTAGTTGACGCCAGTGTTAAACGTCCGGTCNAGTGCTGATCCATACTCACCTCGCTTCACCCTCATCAGTTCTCAAGACCTTGTTATTAAGAGCCGTATAAATCTCTCCTGTCTTTGGTCCATCAACGAGTGAGTTCATTGTGGCAGTATTTAGTTGACGCCAGTGTTAAACGTCCGGTCNTCTCCTGTCTTTGGTCCATCAACGAGTGAGTTCATTGTGGCAGTATTTAGTTGACGCCAGTGTTAAACGTCCGGTCAACACATAATTAGCTGTTTATAAAGAGCGCGTGATTTCACTCGTTGTAGCCTAAAAAATTGTATCATAAGACTAAAATTTCGTTATAATCAAAAAGTCTAAAATCTGTATTTAAAAAAACGTTGAATAGAAAGATTTGGGTAGTTAAAGTTATATTTAATCTTACAAAACAAGCAAACAAGCTTTTAAAAAATTAGAAATTATTTGTTTTTATCTAAATTATTAGTTACTCCCACTCAATTATAATAATTACGTACATTCTGGCTGAGATAAACAGTTCATTATCAAAAACGCTAGTATACAATTCAAAGCAATTTTTAGCATTTTATTTTCTTACATTTTTTTTGATAATGCCGTATTAAAAATTATTTTTAAAAATCTCTTTTACAAACAGGTCTTCAGTTTTTAACTTTGGAAAACCTGAAACAACATACCAAATCTTAGCAATGCAAAAGGTATACATATATATATAAGTATATATGTATTATGTATAACACATAATATATAAGTATCATAGTGGCCGCGTAAACCAACTGCCTTAATATGCCAAAAGTACCAGCTCTCATATCACTTCAAGGAGTGAGTGGAAGGAAAAGTAGTTTCTTACATTCTACGTGTTGCATCCTACACGTAACACATTTAACATTTACGTGCTCAAAGAACGAATTACGTACAAACTACTATGCTCACTCGATGGAGCTCTTTAGGAGAAAAAAATGACATACTGCTAAGTCACGAAACTCATAAGTTCCTATTGTTTTCATCAGTTCATTCCGATTCAAGTGGTCACTTTACCGTAAACAGCGTTCAACTGTTCGTGCAGACGGGACAAGCAGATGAAAAAGAGCATCCATTAGCAAAGCAGAAGGTAAGAGGGCCCGTTAAAAGCTTTAGTTCTTTCTTGCGCCCACCCCATATGACCGCGGAAGATCTCTCCCCGCCCCGCAACGCAGGGAAAAACGAACTACTAGCGCAGAGAGAATGAGCTAGTTTCATTACAACTCTCATTATGTATGCACACACATCGCCGAAGAGTGGAACAGTTTTTGCATGGGGCGAAACAAAATACTCGTGAAGGCTTGAGACAAACTACGGGGAAAGGCGCGTTTCATGAATAAGGAGCAGGAAAGAGAAAGGGGTGGCTGTGAATAACGGGGTCGGCGGGGAGGTATAGCTGCCGCAGTCATTAAAGGGCTGGGCCCGGGGTATACACGCAGAGACAAAGATAAAATAAACTGAAGAAGTTGATACACAGGGAGTGAGTGGTGGGAAACTGGGTCGGGTACAATGGCGCGGGTCCAGATCGCAGGGATACCGACGAACCAGACAGATCCCCGTCCGGCCTAAAGAAAAATACCTTCCCTCTGCAGAGAGGGATCGCAGGTAAATTAGCGGTTCCCTATTAATGCGGCACGGCGCATGCGTCATCTCCGGCTTCCGGGGCAACCGATCCGAATTTTAGTTGCGGGTTCACGTCCGTTGCAAGCGAGCGCATACTTGAAGCGTCTGAAGTAGTATCAGCGGAACGTACAAAGCGTGACCTGGCCGGGGTTCATAATTGAATACACATCTTGAACTGTGTCACAGAGTACGAAATTACACAGAGGTGAAACAGCCGCTTAAACCGCGAAATCCAGCTGCGCGCGCCAGCAAAATGACGTCACTGGCCGCCAGCAACCTGTCGAATTGCCGTTCGCCAATCAGTGCGTGACAACTTCATTTCCAGCCGGAAGCCACTAGGGAATATTTCGCAGTACGCGGTAGCCAATCAGTAGTGCCACCTACTTTTCGCGAAAAAATTTACGTATAGGCTGGACGTCAATAACCTGTGTGTGCACATGCAGCCTTAATTTGACTATTTGTGTGAAGACAGTCTCTTACGTGCGTGAGAAAATCAGAAAAAAATGTTCCCCGGTATTGGCCTTCCGTGATTCGCGGGAAAACAGATAAAACGCGTAGCAATTCAAATGATAAAATTACGAAAGTGGTTCTGAACTAAAGTGCGCTGGAACGCAACTTGTCCTGCAATCTTTTCGCGAAAAAAAAACAGGTGGCCTTACCGATCAGGCATAAGACCCATTCCCAGAGCCTCGCACAACCAATCAGAAGAGACCCTATGATTTCACATTAAAATATGGCACCAAGCTACGATCCACAATCCTCCACGTACTCGAGCAGAAGTAGTTTGTTCATCGGCTGCCGCCGCAAACAGAACTCATTCTCCTATTCGACCGGACCACAGAGAATGAAGCAGCCAGAATTCGGAATGTTTATTATTGGTAGGGCCAGTGAATTTTCGCGTAAAAATCGGAGCACACAGTAGACTTCAATACTATATACACACCTCAGCTGTTGTTATACCTCCATTGGCTGCTGGTGCCGTGTCCGTCTTTGACCAAGCCACTCAGGATTAAGTAACTCCGACACTGAAGCTTCGTGATTCGTGCGAAAACGGTTAACACGGACCAGAACATATTTTAGCCAATCACAGAAGATGGAGGACCCTATAGTACTTTGGACTGCATCTTGTCTTGAAATCTTTTCGCGAAATATCACTGCCCTTAATTATTGGGTATGGATCCTGCATGGCGTGTCGGATGAGCGGAGGGCCAAGATGCACGTAAAGCTCACATATATGTGTATGGCGTCTATTTTACGACCGAATTATTAAAGGCTGTTCATAATAAAGTGAGCACATTTGAAATCGACCTTAGAAAAAAGTCACTTCTCCTACCTGCATATATTTTAACGGGCGCGCTGAGTGACATGCGCCCAGTAAAGTAGGTAACGATGGAGGGAAAGTATTTCCAAAAACCTTTACGTTGAATGAAAAATGTTAACTAAGCATTTGTGATAGTTTAAATTATTTCTTTCGCTTTCAGTTTTTTTTATTTATATTTTACCCTTTCGGTGGCGCATTAATTTGTGAGCCGGAGAGTTGCAATTGTATTTTGATGTGCACTGTTCTTGCGTCTAGTGTACTTTTTGCAACCAGTGAACAACGAGGACAGCTGTGCCCTGGATGGATCCGTCAACCATTCATTAGTAAGAGATGTGGTGCCGTTCACTGGTCAAATTACCCGTCGCGGAAACTCTCAAGGCATTCCTCACTGTTTACAGGAGTGGCCATAAATATCCTTCATGTGCGACACGTGCACGATCGTGGACGCGTTGTTGCGAACGGGTTAATGCATCGGAAAGGTAAAAATGAGCATATTCATAAGATATTTACTTCTCTAATAAAAGCACAGTTTCGCTTCGCCGACGCATGAATAAAGTGACGAGGCCCATGGCGGAAGAATACACAACATTCAAAGTGTTGAGTTTACCGTGGACAGCCTTTACGCGAAATGATATTGTCTCTGCCAATCAGAAAGGAAACATATTACGACTGACGACATTATTTATGATTAAGAGAGGGACACATTTTTGAAAATCTAGATTTTCTGCTAACATTTTTTTTACAAATAAGTAGTAACTTATATTGGTGAAACAACAAATTCTTGATTACAGTAGCAATGTATTATATTAAAATCTGAAATGTTGTAACAAATTGGGGGTGGGGGGGATTACAGAATTACATTTCGTCCCGTTAGGAATATAGCATTGTTCAACATGTTGCATAGATTGCAGGCAAACAACTTTATACTTTCAAAATGTGTAGCTGTTATTCTCAAGAACTGCATAAATGTGTTATATCAAGTAAATATTTATTTGGCTAGTTTCAAAGCAATAATATGTATTAATATTAAAATTTTTGGTCTCAGTCCATGACATTAATATTTTGTACTTTAATAACAATAAATCCACTTTTTTTTACTGTACGTTGAAAGGAACTGATTAGGGATTTTCATCCAATAAAGACCTATTCAGGAAATTGTAGTTTCAACTGATGCAGTTAGTAATATTTTGAAATGGAAGAATAGGAACATTTCGATTTTCATGTATTGCAGGCCATTGTTCGTATTAAGTTTTTTTTCTCATTTGGCACGGAAAATCATCTCAATGCTTCTTAGCCTGGTGTTCAAAATAATCTGTACATCTACAACCATTCAACTGATTCGCACCGCGTTTATAGGAAACACCTGATATGAATGATTTGTTTACGAATCAGTTGTTATAAAAGGAGTAGTTTTACAAAATGCAATGTTTTGTTCATATTCTTTATAATTATATCACTAAATGGGACAATGGAGTAAATAGTCAGTGCAACATATTCATTAATTAATTTCTTCATTATATTTAGCGACATTGCCTGCATTAAATTAATTAATATATTTCCCTCATAAAGGTAATATATAATAATTGTAGCATTTATTAAAATTTAAAAATCAAGGCAATTACATTTAAAATAGCTTATTGATTGAAAAATATTAAAATTTGCCATATTTGAATTATTGAAATAGTAAAACTGAAACTGTCCGCACTTATAAAAACAACCATGACAAAAATAATTAAGTGTTGAAGGTGCTGAAAATATTGTTCTATTTGATAGTCTGGACTGTCCATTAAATCTAACAAAGTAGTCAACTGTACTACAGCCAATAAATGTTAGGGATAGAACGCTTATTTATTAGCTTGCTAAAACCGTGCGCTCAATTTGGCAGACGGATGTACGCACGCAGTATGGATGTTTAAATATACGAAAACTTACTTACTTATTTCCTCCTGTTATATTTATCAAATGATTAATATATATTACTCTGTTTGAATAGCCGGTTTTATAGAAAAACACTCGCTTTACTAATGCGAATAAAAAAATTTAATATATGCTAGTGCATTTTTCAAGCGCTTCAAAATTGATGGTAATAAATGTTTTGGCTAGAGATTGTTTTCTAAGTAACGATATAGAGCTGTACGTGTTCAGTCCACAAGCCCTGCATCGTGCAACAAGTACTGTTATATGTATTTCTAAAAATTTTCTGTGCTAAATTATGATTATTAAACGCTGTTCACGGTAAGTTGTGCAATTTTTAAAGGCGTACTTAAGATATACTTGTATAAAAATTATGTATTCTTCCGCTGTGCGAAAAATTTACATTTCCATGAGTCTGAACACTTAACTCGTGCGTCAGTAGGGTGAAACTGTAAAATTATATATATATATATAATTTTGGCTAATTATTACAGTTATGTGCATTAAAAAGAAAAATTATTTTATTGTTTACAAACATTTATCTAACACTTATTAATTCAACGTTAGGGCATGGAACTAATTTTCCTCCGTTGTTGCCAACTTCACTGGACACAAGGTAGTCACAGGTGGGGGGCAGTGACATTTTTCGAAGGTTGATTTCGAAAATGCTTCGTTACCCTTGAACAGTTCTGTAGTAGCAGTAACGATGGTTCTAAAAGTGTCGTGTTGAGCGTGTAACAGCTATCGTTGTGATCTCGTAGAACGCGCGTGTGTGTGTGTGTGTGTCGTCCACGGTTGCCTTGTCGACGGGGACTTCTAATAACAGGCGGTAGGTACGTGTGGTGGTAGGAGCCGGTTCGTCTGGTAGGCGGGCCCGCGTAGCAGGACGTAATGAACGTCGACCCCGGCGACAACAAAGC
>NQII01010007.1:13131-43609 GCA_002778355.1 Clitarchus hookeri
GGCAGGGGGGAGGGGGGTTGGCGAGGAGGTTGCTTGAGCACACGAAGAGCGGGGGCGGGATGGCAGGTGTGCCGGGCTGGACACGACCGTCTGCAGAACACACACAGCACTGGTCTTTTTTTTTTTCATTATTGTTTTTTTGTGTGCAGGCCTAGCCGGAAGCAAGGGCCCCGCGTATGCAGATGAGAGAGAAGCTCTCTTTTGTCGCCTCATCACGCATGCGCGTACGTTCGAGTTAGGCGTTCAATGTGAGAGAGGTGGAGGAGGGGAACGTGTTCAGTTGTCTTGGTCGGCCCCAAGGCGAGCGGGGCACCGCCCCTTTACCGGGGGGCGCGGAAGGGGCCCGGGAAACCCCTTTTTCTCGCGCCAGACGCGGAGAGCAGTCGACGTCCTTCCCGTGGGCCAGCATGCGTCTTCTCTGCCAGCCAGCAGCATCCGCCCGCCACAGCACCATGGTCCGGTAAGGTTCGCTCGTTGCAACTAACTCCGCAGTATGTTCCTCGAGTCCTAGGAGTAAGCAGTTTTGTGATCAACCTTCATGAAATTGTAACCGCCCCCATCTGCATATATTTGAACGGGCACGCTGACTATCTTGCGCCCAGTTAAGTTGGTTAAGACGGAAGTAAAGTAGTTCCATGTCTAAATGTTGAATTCAAAGGTTTTACTTAAACATTTGCTTATACAAAAATGTTTTTTTTTTTGCGTTCCGTATTTTTTCAATGCACGCAACTGTAAGAATCAAAAAATTCGTAAAATATAAATGTTCCTATTAATTTCATAGTTCCGCTTGACCGACGCATCAATAAAGTGGCCAATTTAACATATTGTGGAAGGATACGCTACGTGCTAACAGGCAGATATTAAGAAGGATTTTCGAAAGTGCTCAGTTTACCGGGAACGGCATGCATACTTAAGCCGCTCGTATAACTGATGATATGTACAGCTTTTGAGATACGAAGGCAAGGACGCGATAAGGGTGACGATGGCACGTGCATCAAGTGCTCCGTTGCCACTACGAGCAAGGCTCTGAACTGGCGTGTGAGCTTCCCGTCGTTTCTGTGGAAGTTTAAGAAGTTGTACTATAATTTTATACGTGGAAAATTTTGTAAAATGGTTCAATGCATGGTCTTACACCAATTTCAGAGGAATTTACCCAGCATATCTTAAGCTATAACGGTTTGAAAATTTCGTTTTCGGCCATGTTGAAGAGCTTCAAAATATTGTTTGCAATAAGCGTTCAAAGTTGAAAGCTGAAAGCTGCCCTAGTCTGAAGTGTCATTTATTTTCGTGTACAAACATATTGTACGCAGTTAAAAAAGGTTTTGTTTTAAAAACGTGCTATTACAAACACCTGCAACCCACTTTGCGCTCCAGCTAGACGGGGGCCTTAACATACCGCGTGACTTCGCGAGTTAACCTTTAAAATCGAAGGACAGGTACATCAGAGTACACGCAGGACACAGGGAGCGTACACTTATAGACAGCATACGAATACGAATACATGTGTTCGATATCCGTCATATGACTGTAAAACAGAAAGCGCGGGCATTAATATGCAGCTCAAGCATTAACGAAACAAATTGTACGTATACCGGTATTTATTTCTGTATACAAGTTACTATATTGCATGTCTGTGTGTACATATACATTAACGTATTTTTTCCATATAGGCCTATGTATATGTGTATATACACACACGTAGTGTAACCATGATATTACACGGATTGATGTGGATAACTGCTATACTGAAAAAATTCCTGTATATACGTATTACTTTTTTATAGCCAGGAAAATATTTTTCATTATGACCAAATGACTGTTTTCTTATATATGCGTTGCTCAAATCTGAATATTTACTCAATCAGAATATTGCTAAAATTACTAGTTTCCGATATAGGCATGTTGGAAAACGCGATTATGACGTCGTAATAACTCTATTAAAAGTTAACTCAGAAGCATTCACGCGTTTAAAAAGTTTTTAATCAGAAGCGCGTGGAGTGGGACTCGTGAGCAGCGGGTTTAGGTTCGAATCTCGTTTAGAATACGTTTTTTTTACAACGCGTTGTTAAAGATTTTGCTTTAATGGACCGTGTGGCTGATGGACTACAAGTGCGTGCATTTTCCTTAATGGTGCACCGAGTGCTGCTACGAGTTCCAGCCTCAGTGAGAAGGCGCAACATTCACGTCAATTTCCACATCGATTAGGTAAAGTGAAATCGTCGTGAAGGTAGTCCATTATTCAGAATGCATGTTAACAATCTGACCTCGGCAAGGTCGCGAAAGCTAACTTCATCGCTCAACGCCGCGTTGCACGAACCATGCAACTGTAGTCTCGTAGATCGTAGGTGTTTGGTCTTCATTTGAGGTACTCCACACAGCATCCGGCACCGCCGCACATTGCACACACGCTTCACTCATCTTCATCAGCGAGGGTTAAACGAAGGGCAGCCGACGTTGGTTTTCTTGCAGACACCGGACTTTGACGGGAGCAAGCGCGGGTACATCCGATTCTTCTCGCACCCCGAATCTAAGCTGCTATCTTTCTGCTCAGCGTTTCAAAACGAAAGGGTGTATTTGGGGCAGAGTGCGCGTGCCGGCTGCGCAATAACCACACCCTGTGATATGACGTTAAACTGCTTTCCTGCCAGCAGTACAATGAAATCGTGTACACTTTTTGAGGTTGGAACACCGTTTGTGTTAGAGAGTGTTTTGAGATGTTAGTACGGGCCTACTCATTCTAAACCAGCATGCGTAATTAAAGCAAATATAATATATTGGTGTTAGTTAAGAGTATTTTATTCACGTGAAAAAAAAAGGGGGGGTCTCTCTCCAAAAGTCAAACTTAAAACAAAAGTGTTCATCACTACCGCTAACGTGATTTTGACAGTTGTATTGGCGATGAGTAGGGCTGGACATTAATATTCTATGTGAACACCTGCAGTCTTCATTTGACTATTGGTTTCTTGTTTTTGTGCGAAGACAGTCTGTTACACGAGTAAGCCAATCGGAATTAAGTTCACATGATATTGAACGTTTATGATTCGCGGGCAGACAGATAGATACAACGCGTAACAATTTGAACGATCCGATCACGAAAGTTGTTCTCAACTAGAGTGCGTTGGAATACAACTTGTCCTGAAATCTTTTCGCGGTAAAACAGGTGTTCTCAGCGATGGTCGTCGATGTCTGAGACGCCCGCAGTAGATGGAAATTGATCTATGCTACCCCGTATATGGTCTGCGGTTCAAAATAACACACTGCTTGTGTATTTACGTCTAGAGTTTATAGCAAATTTTGATCAATATTGTTTGTTTACATAAGAAGCATTTCTGCTGCGACGTAGACGCTCTCGGGGTTCGAACCTCTTGATACATTGTCCCACGTATACTCGTTGACGTTTGACATGTTGCAGATTAGGTGGAATCATGGACGGCGTTGTAAAATGTCGGAAGCTAACGCAAACACAGGCAGCTTCTTTTTCCTGGGTAATTCTATTGGCTGTTGTTGGCAAACCAAATCTTTATTATTCGTTGCTGTCGGTGCCATGGGCCAATAGATATCCTGATCATACCTTCCAGCGAGTAAATGATTGCAAAGAATTCGTAAGTGCTTCGCAGACAAAAAAAAATCTTTTCTCTTGTAACACCTGGAACGAAAATTTTTGGTATGAGTTAAAAGGTTAAATGGATTGGCAAAATACTTTTAAATATCACTGACTAGAAAAATTACCCCATACCTTTCAAACGCGAGTCAGGCTTGCTTCCTCAATAGCACTTTTTATGTTACATGTTGATGGAGTGAAATGGCATTTCGATTGCGATTAATCTCTTCCTGTAGCAAACGAAAATCCTTCCAGTTTGAAAATATAATTTTTAGTCGTGTAGAGAATTTATATTCTCGTAGTTGTTGATATATGTCAATACTATATGGTCAACCATTTTATAGTATAATTGGATTTAAAAATGTTATATTACTGGCCAGTCTTTCCACTTGAGCAGAAATTTTTTGATTTCACTTTCGTTTAAAGTTTTGTCGATTTCTCCTTACCGTCGTTTAATGTTTGAAAATTGTTTTAATAGATGTTTACCTAACTTTATTTGCCAATTGCAAAAAGTTTAAAAAGGGTTTTGATAATTTAAAATTTATATCAATATATTAATTCTATCGTAATTTTTGTATGCGGCACTATGAAGTAATCTTATTTTAAAAGTTTATTACATGATTCCTATATTTTCTCTTAAAATCTCTTTCATTTTTACCTTACTCTGTCAATTTTACCGCATTTAATTTTCTTCTGTTTTGTGCTGTCGATGTTATATCATGAATTTATTTTCAAACAATAGTTCCTCATTTTAGGCAGGCTGTTGATAACTTGTTTTCCTTCCTTAATTTAGATTTTTCCCTTAAATTTCTCAATTTTCTTTTTAACTTTCAATAAAGGTTTTTACATCCATTTTATTTCCTTTCTTTTTCACTGAATGGATAAGTGATGCTATCCAATCTTAAGGGATTTATTTTGTTATTTAAATGTTTGGAATGATTCCGACACTTTTTAACCCATTCTGACCCAGTGTACACAATTGTTTACATTACGCACGAGTAGGTAATTTTTGGTCTGTACTGCACGCAGCGACGTTCAATGGCCGATGAACTTTGGGTAAATGATTGCCACGCCGTCTTACTGGTCTAAGTCATAATTGGTTCATATTACTGTAGCCGAACATACAACCTACAGCTCATTGTCTCTGCCAACGAAAGCAGTGTTGTGTCGACTTAAGTACAGCACGCATCATAGAAGTTCTTGTTGGCAACACCTGAAACAGTAAATTCGCGTTATTANGCCGTCTTACTGGTCTAAGTCATAATTGGTTCATATTACTGTAGCCGAACATACAACCTACAGCTCATTGGCTCTGCGAAAGCAGCGTTGTGTCGACTTAAGTACAGCACGCATCATAGAAGTTCTTGTTGGCAACACCTGAAACAGTAAATTCGCGTTATTATGTAACGACAGACTGAACTGCAAGTTACTGTGCGTTTTACGGACTTCAGTCATTAACCGGAAAGATGCCTGGCACTCCTTGGAGAACTCTTTTAGTCAGTAATATGAGTTCTGTGGTGGATTGGCCAATCTCTTTAAAGGAGATCGAGCAGGTAGTTGACGTTGATTAAAGCGCAGCGGCCAATGAAACCACGGACTCTTCTCACTTGTGTATAAGGTAGTGGAGTCTATCCTTTCACCGCGAATTTTCCTCGTCTCTAGTAATGGGACTAGACTGTCACTTTATTTTTCAATAAATTGTTTGCGCCACAGCTTGAAGTCCCTTGTTGCACACGGGTGTGACGGAAGTATATTACGAAAGGGCGGGGGAAGCTATACCAGCTCTGAACTTTCACGTGTACTTCCCCTTCTCGCCGCCTTCCACAAAACCGCCTCAAGCTTCCATGCAGAGTACCATCGCGTGTTGCGTAACAGCTTAAATTGTTCGTAATGTTATTAGAGAGATAAATTTTGTGATTACAATAAATGTATAATCAGTAACCAGCCATACTTTCTATCTCGTTTACTGAGGACTATAAGCTGGTCACGAAAAACCGAGCACTTCTGACAGCTCTGCTTAAGATATACTTGTATGGACGTTGCGTATTCTTCCGACTTACGTAAAATTAACATTACCACAGGACTCGTCACTTTATTCATACGTCGGTTAAGCGAAACTGTGAAATTATTATAAAAACTAAGTTTACGCTTGGACGCATTAACAAAAACAGAAAACGAAATAAAGAAATTAAGTCATTACAAATTTTTACCTAGCGCTTTTTATTTGACGTTAAGATATGGAACTACTGTCATCCCTCCGTCGTTACAAACTTTACTGGGCGTATCTCACTCACTGTGCCCGTTAAATATATGCAGGTAGGAGCTGTGACTTTTTTATACGGTTGATTTGAAAAGTGCTCACTTCATCGTGAACAGCCTTTACTACAAAAGACATTTCATTGCCTTTGTTAGTAGTGGTGTGGCTAGTATTTACATAAAGTTGACTCGAACACATTCTTATTCTCTTCCTCTTGACCAATTCATACAAGTACTGTAACCATACGAGTATGTAGTACCACCGAAGACATATTGCATACGCGTCCACATGCAGCTTGCAGTAGATTTATATATGCATGAATGGTGGTTTCATATATACTTTTAAAAAATCCACTGTAAATTTTGCGATAAATAATGACAGAGTTTGCATAGAATTTACGGATATTCTATCCGAATCATCGGCGCAGGTACTACGTAACCGCCTTTCTGGCGCTTTCGAAGTCTGTCAATATTCACATGGTCATCAGTGATGAGCATATTTGTTCTCGTTTTGAATTTTCAACACACCCACCTTTTTTGCTGTTTTATTTTTCTCTGAATTTTACAATGGTGAATAGAGAGTCATTGTTGTGGGTGGGAGAGTATAAAACATGTCTATTTCATATTTATTTTGTGATGAGTGTACACGTTTCTCCTCCGTCTTCTTTCCGCCTCTGCTCCATCCCCATCTCATATATCACAAAATCCATTATTTTGGCTGATCTGCCCGTCGTGTAAGATAGCCGACCCCTTGGTGCCAGATTGCTCTCATCCATGACAACCCTGCCTAGAGGCGGGAACACCATGCGGATTAACATTTACTGTTGTTATGGGGAAAATATTCACTATGGCTGACTTCAGTATTTTTCCTTCTTAAGAAAAATTACACTATTTTACAAAATTTCTTGTTTCATAAATTTTTTCATTAATTCTAAACAAATTTTTATTACTTTCATTCGAAGTTAAACAAAAATTTACCGATATTCATTAAATAATACTGTCCCTAACTGTATATTGCATTGGCACAAAATTAGAAATTTTTTTATTTTCGTTGAAAAAATCCCATTTTTTCCTTTTGGCCACCTAAGCAGATATTTCCGTATTAATAAGCTACACGTAGCTTATTTTCCTGTTTACGTAGATAACTAATTTATCATTGAAGTTTAATGGCAATGGTGAGATCATGTTATTATGATGGTTTGATGGGGCTGTGTCCATTGCCGATCATGAGACTAAATAAAAATCTCACACACACACATAGAACTCAGCAAGACAAAAGACGAAAAAACATTTTACATCACCACAGACAGATAATTAGAAAAATATGTTTCCTTGTCAATGAAAAATAAATATGCATATAATTAAAACGACAAAAGATGGACGAACAAATTATTACACAACAGGACAGACAACGAAAGCAAACCAAAAGTAAAGACAACACAATGACGAAAACGAAAACACCGCACAAGTGAACAAAACCGTGCAAGAAACAATATCAGTGGACACAGCTGAACAATAAAACTCAAACCAAACACAAACATAGGACGAAAACCTCAATGAAACACAAGTCAGTAAAAGTTGGCATATTTCTTGTCAGATAATAAAACCAAATAAAGCAACTCTACGAACACCACAGGAACCACAAAAATAACCAGAGAAAATAATAGATAAACCAACAGAGAAGACACAGAGTGATGAAAATAAAACAAAAAATAATAAGTCTTCACGACGTTTAGGGAACTGCAATTTGTCCGCTTCTCCAGGCGATACACTGGAAGGACAGTCGCAGTAGACTGAATAATTTAGTTTTATGATGAAAGTGGAGTGGTGTGATGTGGGCGATTCTTAACACGGTGTCTTGAGAGATGAGTGTGGAGCAGAGCCGGAATGCATGGGGCGGGGAAACAGGAGACACCCGAGAAACATCGCCGACAAACCGTATCGTCCTGCACGATTCCAACGTGCGAAAATCTGAGAGCTACTCCACCGGGAATCGAACCCGGTTCACCTCGGTGAGACGCGAGTACTCTAGCCGTTGCATCACCGCAGCCCCAGAAGTTTTTTTAAGAAATTATATATATTTTGTTGAACTGCCTTTTCTTTATGTAGCCATCTGTCGTTCACTTGAGTCGTGTCACGTGCACGAAAATAATTTCTCGTGACAGCGACACTACAACCATTCTTAGCTGCCTTGCGGGTCAAACCCGTGTACTGTCAATTAAACAACGGGTCCCGGGTTACTTTTGGGATTTAAATGCACGCGTATTATGTACATATTAAGTAAAATAGGGATATGGAGTCCCCGGTAGCTATGATCACCCATACGTCACGCACCGTCAAGAAGAGTGTAGGTTGGCTTGGTGATCGTTGAGTTCCTTTTCGCAAATTTGCCACATTAAAGTATATGCCATTTTGGATTCCGTTATATTGGATGACGTAACAGCCGCCATATTAAACCCGCTATTTTGTTTCCCAATTACTCACCTTCGCATCTGTCGCATGCGCTACACAAGCCGTAGTTCGCTCGTCATTCGCTAGTGTTCCACCGATCCATGTTACGTGGTTTATTGCTGCTAGAGTGTGGAACCCTATTACTCGGCATCGTTCGACCCCGCCATATTGTTTGCACTTGTCGTTCGTTCAACTTTCGCCTGCTAGGGGTGCTCAGGCTTGTTGGTTCTAGAGTTGGCCGCTGGGCTCAGAATATCGTCTGGAGGAGGCCGGGATCGAACTGCCGAATCTTGGGTGTGCATGCGGACGCATTACACCACTCGGCTATCAAAACATGTGCTGGGACAAGGGTTTTAAACAAGTATATGTTATATCAACGTATGAAGAAATAATATTAGTAAACATTTTGTTTGTTTTTTTTTTTCGAAACAGAGAATAGAATCAAATATAATGAGGAAATAAATAATGGAAAAAATTACTTTCTGAATATAATAGGTATACCATTTAGGTTATCTGTGCTTGCAGGGCAAGGGCTGTGATAGCATTTTCACAAGCCTTGCATGATGTCAGGTAACTGGAGTGTCCATGTGCACGTGCTTCCACATCGTTTTCACAATCTGCATGGTGTCAGACAGCTTAAGTCAACATGGGTGGGAATAGCTGTGTTAGCATTTTCACAGGCATGTACCTGCTTGGTGTCAGGTAACTGGAGTTAACTAATGATGGAATAGAGAATGAGTCAGCAGGCTTCACGAGTAAGCACTGGCCCATCCAGAATGGTGGCGGAGTGGGGGAGGACACTGGAGAGGGGAAAACTGATATAAAAGTGGAGGAGAAGGCTCGTAGTATTAGTTGTGACATAACTTTCATCACATAATGTTTGTGCAGTTCCAACCTGAAGATGTAGCAATTTACTCCGATATTACCGTGGGCTACCGCAGAGTTCACTTCCGGATACCTGGTATGCCAGAGAGAATAGTAAGCTNGAGTCAGCAGGCTTCACGAGTAAGCACTGGCCCATCCAGAATGGTGGCGGAGTGGGGGAGGACACTGGAGAGGGGGAAACTGATATAAAAGTGGAGGAGAAGGCTCGTAGTATTAGTTGTGACATTACTTTCATTACATAATGTTTGTGCAGTTCCAACCTGAAGATGTAGCCATTTACTCCGATATTACCGTGGGCTACCGCAGAGTTCACTTCCGGATACCTGGTATGCCAGAGAGAATAGTAAGCTNATTTACTCCGATATTACCGTGGGCTACCGCAGAGTTCACTTCCGGATACCTGGTATGCCAGAGAGAATAGTAAGCTGCGATGGACTAGAGCACTGGGTCAGCATGAATGAATACGATGGTTTTTCAGTTTGTTTCCAACACCATGCTGCTTATTACGTGCCCAGTGTACCACCTCCGGCCAGAATCGATACTGCCCTGCTCTACCAGTGAGCTGATAAATCAAGCAAAATAAGTATGCCTACGTAGAGTTTGGGGTCATAGTAAAATGTTATTTCGTCTCAGAATATCAGACAGCTACAAGGCTACTCGGTGGTACAAGTATTGCAATGGATAATGTCACACCACCACTGTGAACCATAGCAGAATAATTTGGGAGACAATGTGCACCCCACTTACCTGACATGCGTACGCTGCATTTATACTCTGAGCATCAGTCTTCATCCAGTCTTCGGCAGGCAATCAGCAATATTTGATCCAGAGCAAGACTACTGGCGTGTGCATCCGGGGTTCCAAAGTGTGGAATATTGTGTGGACGATCCCTGGTAACATGTGTTGAGCAATGTGCAAATTATGCACATGTTAACTTCTCATGGGACACAATAGCCATGCCAGACAGTATAAAACGTGAAATTGTGAGAGACTGTAAAAGCCGTGAATGAGCAGTTAATCTTTGCCAACCATGTATGTATTGTTCTCCATGCACACTACAAGAAATTTAAAATCGAATTTTAAGCGAAGTGGACAAGGTATTTGAAGATGATCCTCAATGCGAGCATTTACTGTCGAGGATACTAATGAAAAGTTCCTTGACACATTAAAATTTGTTTAAAGAAGCATCCAAATTGCCACTACGATATGCTGAATANTACTAATGAAAAGTTCCTTGACACATTAAAATTTGTTTAAAGAAGCATCCAAATTGCCACTACGATATGCTGAATAGTGTACCGGGGACCTGCACAGTGCTGTGAACTGCTATGAATCATCCTGGGCTGATCTGCAAACTAGGGTGTGTGTGAACGAACGCTGTCCCATTTGCAGGCAGAAATTACTTAGTGCAGCCAAGTTTTCGTCATCAAACCTCCTGTCCAAATAAATAGGACCCTACAAATAAAGCAGATATGCTCGTAAATTTCAATTGTCGACGAACCATGGATCCAGAAACATATAATACGGACTCTATCAACAGTGGCTATGCTAGCAACCGTGATGAATCATCCTTCAGTAACAATACAACAGATTAAACCAGTGACTTAACCTACAGTGACTCATCCAGCTGTGTACCAGTCTGCGACCAGTCTTCTTCTGCCCAGTCTGCGGTCAGCAGCAGTCAACCAGTCCAGCTGGCAGCCTGCCCAGCCACCATTAACTCTGGATACGATGGTGACGAAACATTTTCTGAGGACTGCGAGGAAGATGAAGAAGTGTTCTGCCTGATCCTACTAGCACCGAGTCGGAACCATGAATAGTGTACATTCCCAGCGCTTTATACGACTATTTGCGTGAATGCTTACATTGCGTGCAGTATGATATTAATTTTAAAAATTAATATGGTGATATTTACAGCCCGATATACTTTCAAATGTGCAGTGAGAACGTACATTTCCGAATTTTCACCATACTAAACCTCCAGGGTATAATCCAGCTTCGTGTGCGAATATAGTAATTGCGCTGGTTATCTCTGTGCTCCGAAGCTATCACCGTCGTATGGGATGCCCGGGGACCCCAAGGACATAAAGTACAGAGAATCATGCGATGGTAAACAACATTAAAGAAGTGTTAAGAAACACATACTTGGTCGTTTATAGATAATGGATACACTGTGTGCATCAATTTTGTGCTAAGCATATAGACTGCTTCGAAAAATTAGATTTTCCCCAAAAATATTCATATCAATTCAAACTCTACTATATAAATAATGCATATATTTTCGTTCATGCACTATGAACAAAGAACCACAGCTTATGTACTTCAGCAGCAGTTATGCTAGTAGTAACTTCACCTCCAGTGATTCATCCTCCATGACTCCACCAGCAGCAGTTCCACCCTGTAGGCCTCCATGTTTATCCATACAGAAGATGATGCTGTTCCCTTCAAAACCTTAATAGAATGACATTTCTACTTCATGTGTACGAAAAGTAGTAAAATAAATTTTAACTAATGCGTTAAGTTCTTATTTTGTAAAAATGTGAATAATTGTATTTATGTAAAAAACATTTATTTCTTGAAATAACCCATGTATTATAAGTATATACTAAACTGGTATACACACANAGTTCCACCCTGTAGGCCTCCATGTTTATCCATACAGAAGATGATGCTGTTCCCTTCAAAACCTTAATAGAATGATATTTCTACTTCATGTGTACGAAAAGTAGTAAAATAAATTTTAACTAATGCGTTAAGTTCTTATTTTGTAAAAATGTGAATAAATGTATTTATGTAAAAAACATTTATTTCTTGAAATAACCCATGTATTATAAGTATATACTAAACTGGTATACACACANTGTATTTATGTAAAAAACATTTATTTCTTGAAATAACCCATGTATTATAAGTATATACTAAACTGGTATACACACAAAAGTGCCATGCAAATAATGTTTAACTAGCGAGCAATATTGAAAGTTTTCATACTAATATAAATTTTTGGAGGCTGATAAACACAAAGTCATAACCGCACTTCTCAAACCGGTCGATGCCAAACACAATCTTTGTTACATAACTACACCGAACCTGTANACAAAGTCATAACCGCACTTCTCAAACCGGTCGATGCCAAACACAATCTTTGTTACATAACTACACCGAACCTGTATGTGCCTCTATTCCCACACGAATTACTGGACTAAAAACTTGCATCAAAAACCATTACTCAGTTCATTCGTTCGTTCGGTCAATATAACTCAGCCGATTTTAATCGACTCGAATATGACATAATACTTCATATCCTACCATAGCCCTCCTCCTACANCAATATAACTCAGCCGATTTTAATCGACTCGAATATGACATAATACTTCATATCCTACCATAGCCCTCCTCCTACACATACTTGCATAAATTTTATTTAAAACTGACTCTCGAAATCGATTGTATACACCACTGAAGCAGAACTGACTGTATAAATAATTAAACTCACATTACTATGTATAAATAAATTGAATGTATTTACTTATTATATACATTCTATCTTTCTAATTTTTTCATAAATTTGATGTTTTCATTTCCCTATTTGTTGCAAATCATGGATAGTAGCCAACAGTCTGATATGATATAACCCCGATCCTTCAGTTCATTGATGATTGAAGAAATTTCAACAAAGTGTGAGAGATATCTGCATTTTTGCAGGACAATCAAATATCTGAGTCTGACATCCAAGTCATTGGGTTCTTCATAAAATAAGTAGCTTGACATAACGAGATTCTTCGCAGAAGGTTCACGATACATTTCTCCACGTATATTCATTTCATCTCGATTATTATAATAATTAAAGACAGGGACACCATTGTAATCACATTCTTCATAACTATCAGTACATGTGTCGGTGCCACCACATTCGTCACCCTAATCAGTACTGTGCTCATTGTCGTTGTTTTGATAATGAGCGAGTTCGAGTAATTTCTTGTATTCCTCTAAATCTTCTTCAGTACATTTTTTGGGTTTCATGCAAAATAACAACTCATATAGTCCTTGACTCCCACGTGTTAAGTAATTATTCACTCGTATAATTTCGCTAAGCAAAAATTTAATTTCATTGGGTCCGAGAAACCATTTACCGTTATCCTTGCACACACTACATGCTGTATTTTTCTTCTGTGATGTGAATGTTGCGAGATATCTCTGGGCCAGAGAACTGGGTTCCAATCCATGTTTTTTCTGCTCCAACTTTAAGTTGTCATTCATCAACATGTTTACGCTTTTGCTTTGCAGATGCNTTCCAATCCATGTTTTTTCTGCTCCAACTTTAAGTTGTCATTCATCAACATGTTTACGCTTTTGCTTTGCAGATGCCAATTCATCATCTGTAAAATATTTCCATTTCCGTTAATTTTTCACAACGCCACCAGCAGTCTTGGAGTTCTCTTCGTCAAGACTAGTTGTAACTTCTTCTTATTTCACTTTACATGTTAACAGTGCATGTTTGTTGTTTACATCTTCTGCAGTTCCGTATAACTCGCACTTTTCATAGTAAATTTCTGCAACACTTTTATTTCCTTCATCGCCCACAGTTTTGAAACACGGTGCAGGCTCCGTTAGTGTTATGGGCGCTCGAATCAGAAGTAGTTTACTAGACGAATTAGTAGTAAGGTTAGCCACATCCTTGTCTTGTGGCAATAAGTGCAGTGCATGCTGTCTCTAGTCAAGCAAAGGTGCACTTCCATTAGTTTCATTAAATAATCGCTTCTACCAAATTTCGCACCACAGATAGTACATTTTAATATTCTAGAGACTGGTTTCTTTGAACGTTCACTATTTTCATACCGCAGTGCATTGCAACTTTTACTGAAGGTCTTGGCACAGTAACAACATTGTTTTCCATGTAATTTTTCAGCAGCGGGGGAAGGTACATCCATAGAGGTAAGCTCCANTTGGCACAGTAACAACATTGTTTTCCATGTAATTTTTCAGCAGCGGGGGAAGGTACATCCATAGAGGTAAGCTCCACAGTAGACTTTGTACAATCATTTGCTTGCATCGTCTTCAAGCATATGTGAATTCATACACTTTACTCCTGCCGACTGACTCTTGCAGGCTGACTCTTGTAGACTGACTCCACTGTGCTGACTATTCAGTTGTGATTTCTCAGTGCAGACTTCTCATTTGTGACTCCTCGCAGCCACTGATTCCTCACAGCCACCGACTCCTCACAAATGCAGTCGCCTTACAACTTTACAGAAGTTATTTCCACACTAGCAACGTGAGTATCTACTCGGTGAGGCTGTTTCTCGTGACATATTTCTTCAGTAGAATTTAAACATTATGCTTAAATTTATCCAAACGTTTTATACAGTAGTTTAATCACACTATCATGAAGTTACATATTCAACAGTTTATTCCAGACAAGTCTTACGCTCAGCTTGAACTCGTGGTCACACTTAAAGCCGACAAGTAGCAAATAAGCCCTGCCAGCATTCTTCAAACTGACTACTGCCAAACCGACACCTCACAAGACTCCTGCAGACTGATTCCTGCCGACAGACTGCTGCAGACTGACTCCTGCCAAGATGTTACTGATTTGCTGGTTCAATAACAACTAGCCTATGAGGCATGAATATATTTATTTGAATATATATATTCATCGTGTTCATTGAATGTCATGTCAGGTATCGGCCATTTGTCGTATGGCGCATGGCCGATGAAGTTTTATTCTCGAGCTAAAAGAACAAACGCTGGATAACTCACCATCCATACCTCTCACTCGTGGGCATGCTCATGATAGCCAATGTAGCACCATCCGATCGGGACTCGAACTGGCGAAAAACTCGATGCCCAGAAGCATGTCTACCTGTTTCTGAAGCATTTCACGAACCATTCATCCATGTTATAAATTTTCCCTCTTAAATTCACTTTACGAAACATATTGTGAACGAAACATCTAATTGGAGGAACATTTCTTATGGTGCTCTTTTAAGGAGCCCGGTTTTTCTCACAGAAGGCACTCTTTCATACGTTGTAAATGTAAAACGATAAAACCCACATACATATTCGTGCGAGAAGAAATCGTACATAATTTATAAAATAAACATAGAAATATAAAATATAGATAATATTTTTAACATAATCATTAAAGATAATCTATAAACGTAATGTTAAATAAATTATATTTAATAAAAATTACTTACGTTTATTGCATAAATCTTGTAACAAGGTAGACATGTATGACATCACAGTCGATGAGAAGCGAGTAGGTATTACTAAAACCATAACGAGTTAAGCCTCCCACTGATGGTGTACGGCGTTTGCAGGCGTTAAGCAAGCTTGTCGTTAAAGTGAGCGCCTGTATACATAATGTTCGCACATGGATTACATCTTTCAACATCGTGTTGACTGCGTTCTCGAGAACATGTACCTAACTACACACATAGTGCATATGCCCGTCACAGTCCTCGCTGAAATACACTGGTGAGCCATATTTCCGCAAGAGATTGTGTGCGAAATGCATGTACATGCCATCCTCTACCCCACCTTACTCGCCACTCGCACGTGCTTGTAAGTGCGCCAGGGGGTACCTCTGTCGGGGNATGCCATCCTCTACCCCACCTTACTCGCCACTCGCACGTGCTTGTAAGTGCGCCAGGGGGTACCTCTGTCGGGGGCCATCATTGCATGACGAGTACACAAATTTTGGTAACAGCAATTTTCTTGAGTACCAGTTTTATTTTATGACGTATTACGTAGGTAGGGCTTAACTTCTCGTCGACAGCAAGGTCAGAGCAAGTTGCTCAGAGAAGCAGGAATCGGTCATGGAGGGAACCATCCCAGTATCCGCCTGGAGTTATTTCGGGAAACCACGGGAAATCCGAAATCACTATGGCCGGACCGGGACTCGGACTCTTGTCCACCCCAATGCGAGTCCCAAAGTTAACCACTGCTCCACCTCGCTCGGTGACGTATTAGAACTAATATCACTAAATAGAAGACATATCCGAAGCCAGAGCTGCATAAGCTTAGCAAAAACAGGAAAACGGAACCATAAATGGTATANCTAAATAGAAGACATATCCGAAGCCAGAGCTGCATAAGCTTAGCAAAAACAGGAAAACGGAACCATAAATGGTATTGCCAGGCCACGCTAAAAAAAAACACATTTTGTGTTCCTTGCTTAGTTTCTTTTTACATGCAGCCCTTTTTTCATCCTTCCATAGCTATACGTAAAAAAAATTACACTGTCACTTACCTGATGATTACAACTAACGTATTAAAACCATACTAAACAGTATGGAAATCGTGCATGGAAGGGTTTGTGTTTAAGTTTTTAAAAAAAAAATCAATTTCTTAACAATTTCTGTTAACCTCCTGAAGTTTATCTACCTATTATATTTGCTAACAAGTATTGTACGTATGCCAATGGTCGTGTGTAATTTTCCCTTAATTTTTGAGAGATTTTTAACTACATTTCGTTAAGTAATTTACGAATATGTCACTATAATGTTCCTGCAACTACGGCTTAAGGTAACTGTCATATTATTTAATTTATTTGGTTACCATGTCTAGAGCTGGTTCCGCAAGGATCTTAACTTAACCCCTAAATGTATTCAAAATTTCGGTTCTTTCTTTTTATACCCCTGCATGTGCTACCACAACCCCAGTATTCAAAATGGACATTAACACCACATTTTCTTTACATAATTGTGATGTCGGACGATGGTACACCTCTAATGAAATAACCGCATTGCTTTCATTTGTGTAAATTAAAAGTGTTCGTCTGCTATACCAAGTAACCGTTGTGAATTAAAGATAAAGCCGTGTGCTTATTTCCGGGTTTAACACTCAGGTGAAGCAACTGAACCGATTCTCTTTGTTTGCTTTGTACATGCACTTATTCCACGCTTACGTTTATGACATTAAATATTTGACACGTCCTACAAGTTCCCGTCTACGCCGGCCCCGATNCTAAATAGAAGACATATCCGAAGCCAGAGCTGCATAAGCTTAGCAAAAACAGGAAAACGGAACCATAAATGGTATAGCCAGGCCACGCTAAAAAAAAACACATTTTGTGTTCCTTGCTTAGTTTCTTTTTACATGCGGCCCTTTTTTCATCCTTCCATAGCTATACGTAAAAAAAATTACACTGTCACTTACCTGATTATTACAACTCACGTATTAAAACCATACTAAAGAGTATGGAAATCGTGCATGGAAGGGTTTGTGTTTAAGTTTTTAAAAAAAAAATCAATTTCTTAACAATTTCTGTTAACCTCCTGAAGTTTATCTACCTATTATATTTGCTAACAAGTATTGTACGTATGCCAATGGTCGTGTGTAATTTTCCCTTAATTTTTGAGAGATTTTTAACTACATTTCGTTAAGTAATTTACGAATATGTCACTATAATGTTCCTGCAACTACGGCTTAAGGTAACTGTCATATTATTTAATTTATTTGGTTACCATGTCTAGAGCTGGTTCCGCAAGGATCTTAACTTAACCCCTAAATGTATTCAAAATTTCGGTTCTTTCTTTTTATACCCCTGCATGTGCTACCACAACCCCAGTATTCAAAATGGACATTAACACCACATTTTCTTTACATAATTGTGATGTCGGACGATGGTACACCTCTAATGAAATAACCGCATTGCTTTCATTTGTGTAAATTAAAAGTGTTCGTCTGCTATACCAAGTAACCGTTGTGAATTAAAGATAAAGCCGTGTGATTATTTCCGGGTTTAACACGCAGGTGAAGCAACTGAACCGATTCTCTTTGTTTGCTTTGTACATTCACTTATTCCACGCTTACGTTTATGACATTAAATATTTGACACGTCCTACAAGTTCCCGTCTACGCCGGCCCCGATNCACTTATTCCACGCTTACGTTTATGACATTAAATATTTGACACGTCCTACAAGTTCCCGTCTACGCCGGCCCCGATCAGGATATTCCTGGAACTCTGTTTTCTTAGCCTTGCATTAAAAAACAAAAACAAAGCTAAGAACGGTTCTGTATTTTTGATGCGGATGTGGGGAGCTTAGCTGCTATGGCAGACGAAAGAGAAACACAAAAGCATTAGTAATTATATGTACTTAATAAACAAGAGTTCATGATTAAAACGGACAACACATTAAAATCCAACGAACTTGAGTCCTTGCCCAAAACCGTCTGTTAAATTTTGGACGCTACNTTAAAACGGACAACACATTAAAATCCAACGAACTTGAGTCCTTGCCCAAAACCGTCTGTTAAATTTTGGACGCTATGTGTATTAGTCACGTGGAAATTTTTGTACTTACAATTACCCAAAGGACACAAATAAGCTGAAAGGAACTTGTAAGTACGGGCTTAAAAAGTTCGCATTTTACCGTGAACAGACTACATAGCTTGATGATGTTCGCCTGACAAGTCAACAGATGGATCGTATGGTTTTGGAGATACACGTCTCAATGGTAGATATAGAGGANCTTGATGATGTTCGCCTGACAAGTCAACAGATGGATCGTATGGTTTTGGAGATACACGTCTCAATGGTAGATATAGAGGAGCTTAAGATTATGAGAGCTCGCATTCATAATAACGGCAATAGTTTCAGACATTCACCTGTAGGTCTCTTCACTAGATAAACTGATTTTCATGTGCCGTGACACCATCAGGGACCTCGCCCTCTCAAGTCAATGAGGAGCTTTGTTTTCGAAATTTTTGTCACGATCATTNGCCGTGACACCATCAGGGACCTCGCCCTCTCAAGTCAATGAGGAGCTTTGTTTTCGAAATTTTTGTCACGATCATTTTACGTGTCATATTTCACTCAAACCATTTTCTACGGGAGATTAATTTTTTTGGCATGGTTTACAGTGTCTCTGTTATATTTGGTGGTAGTAGGCATTTGGTCTTAATAAAAAGAAGAAAAGTGGTCTTGTAATGGCTGAAATATATTATATTTATTGTAAGCCCATTTCACGAGAGTGATTCATTGTTATTCTGTTAATACACCAGAATTGAAGTACACTAGAAGATTTCCAAACAATTTACTCAATGAGCAAATTTTTGTTGGTCGCTATGTATGAGAAGCCCTNATACACCAGAATTGAAGTACACTAGAAGATTTCCAAACAATTTACTCAATGAGCAAATTTTTGTTGGTCGCTATGTCTGAGAAGCCTTGTTGATGTTTTACTGTCTAGAGCTGTCGGCATTAAAGAAAATTATATTACATTTGAAATATACTGGTGCCCACATTAACACCTTTCTAACTGGAGTTGGAATTTAGGGATATCACACTTATTACAACAAAGGCGCATGCTTTACGTAATCAGTATCATAAAAATTTGTAGTGCAGTATAAATCAGTTTTTTTATCAGCACGAAACTTTTTCCAGGTTCTCGGTATCCGAGGGATTAGTAATACGCCAGTCTCGGACTATGGCAATCCGTGTTTGGATCCGGACCGATCCGAGCTCCAGATTTTTGGCATCTGGGAGACTTGTCGGACGTTGCCGATGGATCGGTGAGTTTTCTCCGAGTTCTGCCGTTTCCGTCACCTCTCAAGCACCACTTCGTCACATCTCGTCTCTTCTCCATGCTGGCTGGGATCGACAGCCATGACCTTATGGCTAGAGCAGTCGGCCGCACTTAGCATCGGCAAGTGATACTAGAGAATACGGATGTGGAACGACCGTTAATGACGCGAACTCCAACCGCATNCGCACTTAGCATCGGCAAGTGATACTAGAGAATACGGATGTGGAACGACCGTTAATGACGCGAACTCCAACCGCACGTGCCAGCAAAATGGCGTCACTGGCCAGCAACATGCCGCAACGCCGCCCGTCAATCAGAGCTTTAGGAACTTACCCTCCAGCCGGAAGCCTAGTCCCTATGGGGATCCTATGCAGCAAGCTGTAGCCAATCAGAAACAAGGCCCAATCGCACGGCACTGGACAGTCAGTCAGAGAATTCTTACGCCTNGCAGCAAGCTGTAGCCAATCAGAAACAAGGCCCAATCGCACGGCACTGGACAGTCAGTCAGAGAATTCTTACGCCTGCATTAGAGGATCCGTCACGCAATTTCACTTCTCTATACTTACCTTCTCTGTGCCATCGGTCGCCTCTCATCTAAACCCATTGTGACATATCTTCCTTTTTTTACACCGCGGGTGCTGTGAGGATTTCCAATCATACACTGTAGTGAAAATTAATAATCTTCATAAATTTACTGTGAATTAGTTTCCTATTGAAAATAATATCCTCTAGCAGAAGGTTTTGCCATTAGTCGCTCAGACGTGAGACTGAAGCTCCCTTTCAGGACTACTAGTGTTAAAAGATTAGCAGACACTGAAACATCATGTAGGTGCAGATTTTATAAATTAATTTGGTTACACTTAAAATTACGTAGAAACTATGTATAAATTCAGTATTACTGGATGTTGGAAGTTCGGCTAAGGTGAATTTAACTAACGTCTCAATAACTCCATTACTGTAGAATAAAGAGAGAAAACGGAAGTAACATAGGTGACACGGCTAAGATAATGCTATTCCCAAGCAATACAAAAATAAAAGAAAAAATATACAGGAAATCAATATCTTGAAGTTTGGCCACTACTTATGAGCGGTGACCGCTAATGGCATTGATCAACTTACATATATAAAGGCTGTACCACGGATGATCACAGTAGAGTTCATGGTCACACATAAGTTGTGTTACACCATGCTGAACCACCCTCAAATAAGGAACCACTNATGATCACAGTAGAGTTCATGGTCACACATAAGTTGTGTTACACCATGCTGAACCACCCTCAAATAAGGAACCACTCGCGGATTAAAAATACTTCAAAGAAATCGCATTTTTCCTTGTTGTTGTGTGTATTAATCCGTCTGTGCGGGAAGCGTAGAATGTTCATGCTAGCTGCGCATAACTACTTTCCTCGTTCCAACACTGAACTGTTTTTTCGACGATTGGACTATTAAAACAACGTGGATACAATTTGAGGTTAGAAGTAAGAACACTGTTTGTGTAAGTAGTGTCCGTACACTTAATATTACCTTAATAATTTAAAAGGGAGGGCCTGTTAAAAATTCAAACGTAATAGCTCATCCCTAATAGCTATGAGAATTTGACAGTTTGATACGCGATGCTTATGTTGTGGACATAGGCAAAATACGGAAACAGGTCTGCATCATGCTTTTTCTATGGCGAGAAGTATTTTCCCCGCCCTCGTAACTCGAATAGGGAAAACGAATCCTTACCGAAGATACCCGAAGTAGAGGTTCTATGGTCTTGTAACTTCGGCATTTAATAAATTTTGTTGCATANAGATACCCGAAGTAGAGGTTCTATGGTCTTGTAACTTCGGCATTTAATAAATTTTGTTGCATATTTAAAAATAATATTTACTACCTGTGCATCATGTAAATAAGCTATATATTCAATAAACGACGAAATAGTTTTACCTTTAGATAGCGTAGAAGCAAATGCTAGATTACATATTTACGTTTAGATGGCGATAGCAGAGTAAAGTGGTGTCCGTATGTGTAATTCCATACCACGTGAATTTTCATAAATCTGACTTATAAAACAGTGTTTCATGGCCATGATTATNTCCGTATGTGTAATTCCATACCACGTGAATTTTCATAAATCTGACTTATAAAACAGTGTTTCATGGCCATGATTATTATTCTTATTCTTTGTAATGCATTTGTGGTATGAAATAACTACAAACAAACGAAAACTAGCCATACAATGGAAATAAAATGCAAGGTGACAACGTAAAGCGCCTTGAATGCCAACATAATAAATACCCTGTGTTATAAAGTTGGCAGTACCGTAGAAGCCCATAACTTCGGCAAACAAATGAATAAGATAAGTTGCTCTCGTTGTACCGTCGCGTTGCAACTGTTCCCTTGTGTGCTCCTTGGCAGTTTTCAGCGAAGGCAGCGAGGGGACAGGACCACCGCTTGGCCGTCGACCCCCGTCCTCAGCCGACGACGGGTGCTCGCGTGTCTTGCCTACGGCCAGCTCTTGTCAACAAATTACCCCCTAGGTCTGCGGTCGGGGTGCCTCGTCCCCCCTGCCCCCTTGCCTACCGCGCAGGACCAGTGACCAGAGTCGCAATAGGCCTTAAGTACCTGGTAAGTGTCTGTTCACCGCAATTCCGCGGTCGGCTCCCTGGCTTTCAGCGGAGCCGTGTGGTTGTTACTTCCGTCCGCGAGGAACCGCCGACTTCCTGCGATTTTCCTCGTGATACAAGCGGCGGGCAACCGATCGTGCGTCTTGCCCGGTTCCCGCGCTCAGATTTACATCGCCGCAGTTCGTGCGGCATGGCCACTTAGATGAAGGGATTTAGTCCGTTCACGGTTACTTTTAACTTTTCTGAAGCCCTGCTAAAGTTCTACTTCCATGATATTCCACCGCCTCATGCGAATAAAGCTTAACCATGTATAGAAAATTACGCCAGAGGGACGACGCGCCGCATTCTTGCGCACTCACTTTAATAATATTTTGCATTAGAACTATTTATTACTAAGTACTACCAACACACCAATTTTCTCCCTGTTTTTATTCAGGTTATTTATAAATTGAATACTTTAATGTACAGATAAAATGTAAGTTTTTGTTCAAATATTTTAATTTTAACACAAGTATGGAAAGCATGTGATATATTACAAATTTAAGAATTAACCAAATCACGTCATGCATGGGGTCATATTTCAAAAGTTTTATTCAATAAAATTTAAGAAACCGCGATATACCGTACATATTTGTAGAGGAAAAATTCGACAAAATTATGGTACTAACAATTTATGACTTCTGTTCTGTTAATAACATTAGAAGTGCGTGGGTTCAGAAGTTTAATACCCACGATCATATATTTTTTCACGAGTTCAATGCTTTAATTTTCTTTCAGATAAAATCGTAAATACCCTGAGAAGCAGTTAAGAAATGAACAATCTTTAATTCTCAGTTTTGAAAGTCCTTTGAAACGTGTAGAATTTTTCAATAAATTGTTATTAAGTAAATGCTTATTTTCAAACCATTAACTCGTGGTATTTTTTGCTTCCTAGTCACTTCTTACCTTCACGCAGCCTTCCATTGTGTACAGATATATAGACAATTAGTTTTTAGCATGTAATATCACGTAAAGTAGAGATTTTCTTCTCTGTAATCTGTATGCTGTTCATATTTCCCAATGCACTATGTTATTTAAGTTTACTATATAATTGTATGCCTCAGCGACTAAAGCACTAACTAAATTACAATTAAACGTAATGTTCAAGTTTCTTTAGTTTTTTCTTCTAATGTATGCAACAGAAAGACTCTTATTTTATGCGAGCAAAAATAGATGTATTGCAACGGNCTTTAGTTTTTTCTTCTAATGTATGCAACAGAAAGACTCTTATTTTATGCGAGCAAAAATAGATGTATTGCAACGGCATTTTTTTAAATACTGCATAAAGAGATACAAACATAATAAATGATAGTGTGGAAATCTATTTATATAGATTTACTAATGCGCTTAGTTCTGGTTTTTACTTTTTTACGCTATAAAGTCGAGTATTGACTTATTTTCACTTTCCTAACAAAGCGACCATGAAGTATTACAATTCACAGCAGAATAAACATGAGCATTTTATAAAATATGAATTAATATTTTAGTTAGGGAGTTCCAAAATCCCTTTAGAAACTACAATTTCTTTTAAAAGTTGATGTTTGGGCATATAGAAGCATACATGACTTTACTGCTCCTTTCCCCAAAATTGGTTTCGAATTGCAAACATCTTATGCGTACAAAATATATGACGTAATGAGACAAACAAATTACTCGAATGCGCAAGCGGAAAACAAGTATACTTGTGCGTATCTGTTTGAATATTTCAGTGTGCCCGTGTTCCGATGGAAACCAATACACGCGCCATTACTTCGAAAACAAAATCCTTTTATAATGTTTGCATGCTCGTTGCCTGCCATACGTGCGTCGAATAACCAGCAATCGCGTCCACTTTCTTCGAACTATTTCCGAGAAAGAGGAAAATTTTTTCTGGCTTGACTACCACATATCAATCTTCGGGGTCGATATTCGCAGTGCCGTGCAGTACAGGTTGTTGACTTCAGGAAGTAAGAATGTAGTCAGAAGTCAAAGGCAATAAATAACTTACAGACATGGACGTAGCTATCAAGTAGTATTCTCAAGCGCATTTTAGCCACAATTTTGTGGTTTGTTTACCCATTTTGCCAGCCATAAAAATTTCAGTTAAATTATCCGCACAGACGCGTGTGATACTGGGTAAGATCCCTTGAAAGTGTGCCTGTTTTAGTGTGGTAGGCCTGATAAAAGTTGTAAAATTGCCAGCAGCATCAATAATATTAACGAAGCAGCAAATTTCAGTTTTGAATTCTGAATATAGATTTCAACCTTCTTGTGGCAGTTGTTCTTCGGGGTTCTTAATTTTTGGTTCCTATTATTCTGATGTATTAAGTCCTCGGTACTGAATTGGCAAAAACTCTCTTTCATTATTGTATGTTAACAGTGTTAAAACTTTCAATATAATAACATGTATACCAATTTGTAGGCTATATAAATACAGAGTTGGAAAGAAATAGAACCATATTTGCCACAGTTCCTGAAATATGACTTATTCCAGAAATACCACCGCAATAAATACGTGAAACATAATTTTTTTTTAAATTACAACAGTTTTGTACTATTTGTATGATATTTTTTTATATTGGTTGTATGGTAAAACGGGTATTTAATAAGACATACTCTTGTTGAGTAGGCGTCTTTACTTGTGCGAAAATTAAGTCTGGTAATGATAAATTGCAATCACCTCGTTAAAATAAGCTATATCTCCATGTCCATTATGATGATAATATTGCCTCTACAATTCACTTAATAATTTTGATTAACTATTTTACCCACATCAAAGAAAATCGTATATTTTGTCGTGTTGAATTCCATTGTTCTTGGCTTCCAGGAGTGCTAGACATTTGACGTCTTCACTTACCATACTGAAAGAGAGTTTACGTAAGTTTAACACTGAGGACTTCAACCACTAGAACAATAAGAAGAAAATTTAATTATTGCGAAAATCCTAAAAAAAAAGGATTTTTAAAAAAACATTTATCTTGCCATATTGACACATGGAAATCTCATATATTTGTGACTTCATATTTCCCATGGTTACTAATTATAAACCAATTTTGGTCATTTAAATACATATGTCAACCAATATTGTGAATTCTTGGAATAAGTCGGCTATTATTGTTTGTAAAATAATCTTGATGTTGCTTTCAAGACTATCATAAACGGGGCATAATTTTTTTTTAGCAAAAATAATGGTTTGAAGACGCCTTCTGATTAAAGGTAAATTTTTCATCATTTGTTTTTCAAAAAATAAAATTTCCATGATATTCTATGAATAATCTACACCCTACATCCTAGGAATAATAGTCCCTACATACTTTATGAAAAAATAAATCTTAAAAATTAAGTTAAAAATTATTTATTACTGCATTCGAAATGATAAATCAGAGGAAATTACGCCTAAAAATTCCTGTAGGCTTATTTAAGTCAGATGGTTTTTTTTATTTTGCATTTCCTATTATAAACTAATCGTAGCAATGTCCGTAAAAGGCAGAAAAAAACGTAAACGCCATTTTGATATTAATATAAGTAAAAACGAAAATGCCTCAGTTTAGTGCAAGTACATGATGGTCGTTTCAATAATGTCAGTTGTATATATCGTGAAGATAAGGCTCTCTTCTCGCAGAATTTGTGAAAATATTTTCATGGAAGTTATTATCGATGTGTTTGTAATTATTGTAGGATCAACATATATTTTATCAGCATAAATTTTTTTTTCCTTTACTCTGTGTAGCCTAATTGTTTTTTAAACAATTGTGGGACTTCTCACAGAAATAATCAATGAATTGTGAAAGAGAAAATAAAGTTAATTCATATATGCAAAAAAATTTCATTTATTTGTAATCATCAATAAATCTATCCAATAATTATGTTTCCTAAATACCAATGAAACCAACTACAACTTTAATGTGAAAAAATTAGAATTCTTAACATCTATAGCGTGTAACCTAGACGAAGCCCGTTGGAAATATAAAGTAACAATGTGCTTTTCCCTTAAAAAAAAAACACATTTATTTTCTAGTCATTCAATTAACGCACTTTAAATTTATTGAAGCTATCAAAACAGCAAACGCAAAAAAAAAATCGGCGTTTTTGTATCTGGGCAACGTTTTAACCAACACAAACAATGACTTTCAACTAAATTTTAAATTTTCTCGAAGTATAATTGCTCTAAATAAAGTAGAAAACAAATCTATTGGAAGTGACGTCATAAAGCTGAACGAAGTAAGTAGATTGAATAAAGAGAAGCTATGAGCGTTTCCTGGTGATGCAATTGGCGAGTGCAAAGTTTGGATGAAATCAGCGAATCAGTTTAAAAGTTTTTAAGGGTGGGCTTCTTCTGGCGCACGGCCACACGGGCAAGACAGATTTAAATATATTTTATCNTTTTAAGGGTGGGCTTCTTCTGGCGCACGGCCACACGGGCAAGACAGATTTAAATATATTTTATCCAAGACGAACGTCGTTTACTAAGACAAAAAGTTTTAAAGGGATTCGTATTACCTAATACTACACCAAAGCCAAAATTATCGAAGTTTTAATTACCTACAAGAAATCGATTCAAATTATAGCAATTTTATACACTGGAGTAATAGTCATGTATTTTCTGCTAAATATCAGCTAGTAATAAAATTAACAAAATGAAATGTTAACAGTAAACAAAAAGTGTCACATTTAAAACAAAATTTAAGAATATCTGACTTTATACATTAAATAATATATTTTTTTTTTCCTTGGGTCTACAACTTGTTAGTCAAAAATAATTTCTGGGGAAAATTTGGTTCATATTTTAAAGTTAGGATAGCAAATTCAACAGAAATAAATGCAGTAATAAACTGGCAAAATATTAGTTTCTGTAATTTTGAAACTTTGTGTGACTTAATTCAGATATCAATAAAAGTTACCTCATGATAGAAAATACGCGTAAGTTTTGTTATAAATTTGAAAATATTTTAACATAACAACGGTTATTATATGATTTGCTTTAAATAAATATTAGATATTGGCATTAAGTTCGTGCGGCTTTTTTTTTTGCGAAAATTATTTCATTTGCGAATTTTTGAAGTAAGAAATTACATTTTTTTTTACAAAATTTAATTTAATTAATTTTTTCTGCAATTTAATTATACTGTAAATATTGCGTCATCAGAAGCTTAAATTTTGCAGTTTAATTTTTGTAAATGTCATTTATGGTTGCTGTTTTTATCTCCTTTTATATGCTTATATTTTGCAGGTGAATAGTATACTATTTAGAATCCATAATTGAAAAGGAAAAATCTTTGTTTGTAACCTAAATCACACGGTGCTACACAACTAGCAAAATAACATTTTAATTAAATTTAATAAAATAAAGGAATATCCATCCCTTAATTTATGAATTAATGTCATTCTGCTAATGCTTTAAAAAAATGTGGATCCAACTTTTCCTCAGGGACTATTTCAATACCACTGAGCAAGTTGATCTCGCTTACAATTATAGCCTGCTATAGGCTATTCACGGTAAAGTGAGCACTTTTGAAAGTCCTCTCATTTGGAATAGTAGTAGATAAATATATTTTATTTTAGCCTTAGACGTTAACTTCTGATTGCGGTGGAATAAAAAAACTGTGTTTTTTACTTACATGGCAATACTTGTTTTAAGGGTAGTTAAAGGATTTAAAATGTCAGAAAGAAAAAAGTTACTGGGCCCTCAAAAGTGCTCACTTTACCGTGAACAGCCTATAAATATAAACTAAGTATTTTTGGATGCCCTGCTTGAGATCTACTTGTGCGCACATTATGTATTATTCTACCATATGAAAAATTAACTACTCTATATTCATGCGTCAATCAAGTAAAAATGTAAAATTATTAGAAAAGAAAACTTTTTACAAATTTTGCTGACCCTTAAACTTGTAAGCATTAAAAATTAACAGAAAGCAAAAAAAAATTAATTTCACAATTGTTTACGTTACGCTTTTAATTCAAATTTAAGGTAGTTTCATAATTTTCCTCCGTCGTTACCAACTTTACCGGGCACATGCCAGTCAGTGTGCCTCTCGAAATATTTTCAGGTATGAGCAGTGACGATATTCAAAGGTTGGCTTCAAAAAGTGCTCAAATAACCAAGAACAAGGAAGGGACAAGGTAAGGAGTCATTTATACGCGTTTTGTGGAGCCAGATTACTGACCCGACAGAAGGTAGTTGTATAATCGTGTGCTCGTGGCGCCATTTTTTGGCAAACCAAGTAACTTTACGATATTCATCGGTTATTATAGTTTCCCCTCCCCCCTGCAATACGGCATAGTGGTAATATTTAACTCATACTAATCCGTTCGGTCGAGAGTTCAATTACGAGCTCAAATATTTCAATCATGTGATTTTTGTTGCGAGCTGTACTTCTGCCGAGCGTTTTTTTTTTTTTCGCGGCCAGTGAACAATGTGCTGCTGCACGGCGTTACAAGAATCAACCGTTCGTAAAGGAGAAGGTGCAGAAGCTTCAGCAAGAAACACTCTGAAACTACCGGTTACTGATTTCTTCCTTCTAAAGTTCTACTTACAGGCTATTCGTCAGCATCATGCAACAAAACTTATCCAAGTCTAGAACATTACACCAAACGGATAACGCACCGCATTCGTGCGCACTCATTTTGATAATATTTTATATGAAAACTATTTCTTACTAGGCATTATCACCACACCTATTTTCTACCGGTTTTCATTCTTATTATTTATACACTGAAGAGCCAAAAAAAATGTACACCTGCCTAATATCGTGAAGGGCCCCCGCGAGCACGCAAGAAGTGCCGCAAGACGACGTGGCATGGACTCGACTAATGTCTGAAGGTGTGCAGGAGGCAATTCACACCATGAATAGAGACGGGAAGAATTCGCGGATTCATTTTGGGGCAAGCTAGAATTCAAAACACGTGTGTTTATATAACTTTAGCCATTGGTCCACACGGTGTTTGACACCTCCTGAAGAACGCTGGCCCAATCGTCGCCTTCCTTTGTGACAGCAGACAACCAATGTAAAGTTAATATCGGCATATTGGTACATAAGATTGTAGAGTATATCCTGCAAGTCATTGAACTCGCGAATTTTTCAGGTATCTAAACATGAATCCTGCAGGGCAGTCCACAAATCCATAGGAGTGCGAGGCGGTGGAGATCTCTTCTGAACAGCACGTTGCAAGGCATCCCAAATATGCTCAATAATGTTCATGCCTTGTGATTTAGGTGGCCAATGGAAGTGTCTAAAGTCAGAATAGTGTTCCTGGAGCCACTCGGTAGCAACCCTCGACGTGTGGAGTGTCGCATTGTAAGGCTGGAATTGTCCACGTCCGTCGGAATGCACAATGGACATGAATGGGTGCAGGTGATCGGACAAGATGCTTACGTATTTGTCACCGGTCAGAGTCATGTCTAGACCTATCAGGGGTCCCATTTCACGCCAACTGCACACGCCCCATACCATGACAGAGCCTCAACCAGCTTGGACAGTCCCCTGTTGACATGTAGGGTCCATGGATTCATGAGGATGTCTCCATACCCGTACACGTCCATCCACCCGATATAATTGTAAACGAGACTCGTCAGACCAGGCAACGTGTTTCCAGCCATCAACAGTCCAATGGCGGTGTTGGTGGGCCAAGGCAAGGCGTAAAGCTTTGTGTCGTGCAGTCAACAACGGCACACGAGTGGGCCTTCAGCTCCGAAAGCCCATATAAATTATGGTCCTTTGAATAGTTCGCACGCTGCACTTGTTGATGCCGCAGCATTGAAATTTGCACCAATTTGAGAAAGTGTTGCACGTCTGTCACGTTTAATGATTCTCGTCAGTCGTCGTTTGTCGCATTCCTTCACGATCTTTTTCCGGCCGCAGTGATTTCGAAGATTTGATGTTTTATCGGATTCCCGATATTCACGGTACACTCGTGAAATGGTCGTGCGCGAAAATCCAAATTTTATCGCTACCTCGGAGACGCTATGTCCCATCTCTCGTACGCTGACTATAACACCACGTTCAAATTCACTTAAATCTTGATAACCTGCCATTGTAGCATAAGTTGACGCTCCCCGCGTCCATGCATTTTTGGCCGTCAGAACACACGCGCTAGCGAAGCCTGCCGGCGGTCAAC
>NQII01010008.1:7558-41914 GCA_002778355.1 Clitarchus hookeri
TCGAGCATATTGAAGCAGCAGAGGAAACACAAGTTGGTGTGATATTTACGGACGGAGCCAGCTCGGAAGAGCAACGAATCTTAACAGGGCATATGTGGTTATCATTACAATTATGTGCACTCTAGAGAAAAAATATTGTGCTATCTGCAGTGCTGACGGTATAAATAATAGCAGTTGTGAGACCATACGATCCCCGGCTAACTCTTAATTATAGAGTCAAAGTTGATAATGACAAAAAAATTATTCAAGATGTTCCACAGCGTGATATCCACTCAACTCGTTCTCACGATTTTGTGCATGTCATTATTTGAGACACCTGCACTAAATTAGGAATTCAAGAACCTTCAATCATGGCGGGAACTTTTGCATAATTTATGTATATGCCTTTTAAGCAAACTAGATTTACATATTGAGTAACTGCATAACCTCTCCACTCTCCATTGTTTGAAATATGGCTCTTTTATAAAAAGCCNCTAGATTTACATATTGAGTAACTGCATAACCTCTCCACTCTCCATTGTTTGAAATATGGCTCTTTTATAAAAAGCCGGTTGCACTATTATGCAACTTATTTAGAACAGGTAGGATTTTTTCACACAATTATTTCATAAAAAATACGTGTGGATCGCGTGCACAAGTGAAGGATATTTCTGGCTGAAGAATAAATATCATGAGAAAATAACAATTATCCGCATCAGTAAATACGGATTTGCATCTTCATTGGCAAGGAGCAAAGTATTATCAAATTTCATATAATTTGGTAAATTTTGAAAGTTCTAGAAAAGAAAACAACCTTTGGCAAACAAATTATATGAGAATGAAGACATACATTTCTCTCTTTCTTCCCATCCTGGCAGGTACTGACATATTGATGGTAGCTTACTTTAATCCGGTAATCAATGTAGGATACTGTAACTAGGTTGCATTTTCAAAATATTTTATTTTTATGATGACCAAATAAGACCGCTGGGGCTCTATTTATATATTTAGAGACAAAGTTAGGACGAGGGGACACTTTCGTTTAACACCTTTCAACAGATGGCATTGCTTAGGAGCTATTCTTATGAGATAATGGCATTATAAATGCACATTCTATTAAGGAGCGGTAGTAAATATTAATCGTACGAAAGTAACAATTAAATTATTATAACTTCTTAACTTCTAAATTCAAGTAAAGAAAAAAAATTAAAATATGTTGGTGTACGCACAGATGTAGTAATAAACTCTTAAAATGAGTAAACATTTTTTCGAAGTATATCATTACAGTCGTTGGATTTACAATATAGGACTATAATATATATATTATTAAACGCTACAAAACAGAGACGAAACAGCTGTTTTTTTTAAGACCACATGCATTTCAAAAATTTAGTATGTATTCATAATTATATCAATTATTTACAATAAACACTAAGTTACCAATTGTAAAATTCCATATAGCAATTTTTTAATATATTTTGTTTTACTTAGCAATTCTTGGACGATTACTTCACTTACATCACGTTTGTCTGTCAATGATATGTACACAAGACTGTAGAGTATAGCCTACAGGTCATTGAACTCAAGAATTTTTCCGGTGTCTAGAAATAATTTGTTTACATAATAATTTAGTAAAGTTAACACTTTACACATTTCGCTCAATCAACAAACTCAGACTTTGGAACGAAAATATATTTTTTTCAGCTTTTACGTGATTAAGGAAAGTGACGGATCAAGCCTTTTTCCTAAGCGGTTCTCACGTGCTAATAATATTATTATATTTCTCTCAAGTAAACGCACGAACTATGCTTAATGAGACCAATTACAAAATTGATTGACTATCGATAAAACCAGCAAGTTATTGGCACAAACATGGTGAAAATAAAATCTTGCATTATATATTTCGCATAGCTAACGTTTTATTGGCCGTAAGTGTCCGAATGCTCAGACGTAATCTCTAAACATGTTTCTTAAGCCAGTTCACTAAAGCGACAGCATTTACTCTCTACATACTGCGTATGTTAGTCACATTGTTTGTCAAAATTTTGCCTACTTATATAAACTGGACGATAGTCATAAATAGTCTATCAACAGAAATAGGTTACATGCTGTGGTACCATGGTGACGAACGCCATCTTGGATTGTGTCACAAATTTCCCATTTTTTTCTCATAATTTTTCGTTTTTTTCTCAAATTACTTAATTTCCTTTAAACTTACTTTTTTCACTAAATGGTTTTCTTCCTTGAGTATTGTTACAGTGTCTCAAAGTCTACGGGCTTAGTAAAATTCTTTAAGGGACGGAGATCTGAATTAAATAAAATGCTTAAAAAATTGTCCTTATTTACTTACAAACACTACAATGAAAAAAAACTTTCAACTCAGAGAAATTTGCAATTACTTGCCATTTACGACTAATGTTTACATAATCGTCTATTACCTCAGAAAAATTAATGAAATCAAATAATTAATATAAGTCCTTACAAACAGTGCATTCACACATATTCAATTTTTTTTATCAATTTGATGTATGACAGTTACAGAGGGTAGAAATTGCGCTGTATTCACACCCTGGGAGAAATAACCCCTGGGAAGTCCCGCTGTATAAGGACACGCGGGGGAAGAACCCGAAGAGAGAGATAAACAGGGAAAGTCCCGAAAAATAGCTGATATAAGCCTCGGCGAAGGAAACAGGGTAACCCCAGCCGAGTATTACTGACGACACAGCTTACAGGAATCCCCGAGACGCTTGCCGCACCCCTCCCTCCACCCAAACCATATTTGAGCGAACGAGCCGCTGATGAGACATGAAATCCTACCCAAAAAACCCGCGAGGTACACAGGGGATTTTCCGATTTCGCTCTCAGAGAATCTGCTGACAGCCAATTTGAATATATCGGGAGGCGGATTAAATTCGGGAGCAGTCAACGTTCGTGGTCAGACAGTTGTCATCAGTTGTGGACGAGGGGTTGTTCGGCAGCCGCGATGCCGAACAGGCGAGAGGCAGTCGTATCACCGGGCCAGAGTTCGGGCCCAGCCCATGCAGTAATGTACAATCAGATGTTTGCAGTCAGTTGTTCAACCGAGACCGGAGATGTTTGGCGTTACAGACGCGAGACGAGATAGAAGCAGCCGAAATGGGAGAAGCCAAAATGGGAGTAAACAGTGGTGTGACGCGAACAGTGCCGAGAATATGAATCAATTCCCGAGACAAATGCAGTAAAAGTACCGAGAATTTATGAATTCATTTCCGAAAACGTAGTGGCAGTTTCCGCGGTGAGGAATGCAGAAACGCGAGAGCCGGAAGCAAGACGAGGAGGATGCACTTTCCAACCAGGAACGCCCGCCGGGGTCGCAGGGAAAGTATAAGTTAAGGGAAAACCCAAACCAGGACTTCAGAGAGAGACTGTCGAAGTCGCAGGAAAAAGCCAACTTAGAACAGCACGCCAAAGAGAGCCAGTCCGAGGGCCTGTACCAGGGCCACACAACTCACCATACCTAAGCTACCAACTTACCAAAAGCCACAGTCACATATAAGTAGAGAAAATACTCCCTTCAAAAACCTTCCCCAATGCATAGTATTCAGCCCACCAGCCCTTCAGGCAAACGACTTGCAGGGGGGCTCAGTCTCGCCAGTGTGTGTAATAACTATGTGACCTTCTGATCAATAAAATCCTGGTTTGTTAAATAACGGAAAATACGAGTATTTGTTTACCCCTTATGCAACAACCTCAGGTGCACTTAGTCTGCACATAAATAATTTAACTTTATAAACTACTGGCCACCACCGTGTATAACTCCTGTGGCCTAGTAGCGACAAATTGAATGTCCTTATTTGACATGTCAAATATTAACAATATTGTCAGTATTGCATTAGTATAGAATCCCTTTTTAATTGAGTACACACTCCACCAGTCCGGATTGTTATAGAGTGCTCCCTGCACCATCATGCAAAGTAGACCTATATTCGTCCGGTACCAAGCCTTCTTGACCATCAGCACCACACACTCGTCCGCCATTGTCCCGAATTCTCCGCTTCAATCGGTCCACTCCACTTCGTAACTTGTTGCACCAGATTCACGAAAAATCTACATTTCAGCCAGATGACTACCACAAATACTCTCAATTCTCCAGTTACGGTCGTATTTAGTGTGTCGTAGGTCCTAGCACAGAAATTTCTTTACATGTCAGGTTACGCTGATGAAGGATATTACCAGAAGTTTGATTCAATAGCATGTCCCCGACTTCTATATAAGGGGGATAGAGACAGTAACGTCAGTCCAAGTAGCTGTGAATCATCCAACCTGCAGACGACATAAGGGCGACCAGAAAGGTGTGGCTCACATCCTCCTCCACTGCGGGAGACGTCTGAACGCACTCTTTGCTCAGTACAGAGGTCCTACTGTAACACTGCCCCCTCCTCAAGTCAGTTCGTCCCAAACGCACTGTCCAAATTCTGAGCTATCAAAGAACTTCAGTCTGTCAAAGTGGGCATCTTTATATTAGTAAATTCTGTTTTCATACTCGTTAAGCGGAAATTTCTGGTGGTAGTTGGCTCGTCATATTCTGCCAGAGAAGATTTTATGTTATTTCTTTACGTATTAATATTATAATAGCGCAATTTACGTTAGCATGTGTTAATGTTTATTACAACGCAGAAATNCTGTTAAGGGCGACCCAAATCTCTCAACTCATCCGACGACGGGCGGATCGGCAATAACGGGAGCAAGCAGGACTCCTCTCCAAATCCGCTGGACTCACCAGCCAAATACATAACCGAACCACAGGTCACGGATCTATTGGACCAGAGAGCGCTCTCTAACGCTCTCACTCTCGCGATCACGTCATACTGACGTCACAGAGAGTACGGTCTTGTCGCATTTCTTCGAAGAGAGCGCGAAAGAGTGAGAGCACAGAAAGAGCGCGAAGGTGCGCACTCACTGGCGCTCTCTCGCACGCTCTGACAACGCGCCATATTTGTTTACAGTANCAGAAAGAGCGCGAAGGTGCGCACTCACTGGCGCTCTCTCGCACGCTCTGACAACGCGCCATATTTGTTTACAGTATTTCATCTTTCGAATGAGGATGTAGTAGCTTTCCGTGCCAAAACTGTGCCGCAAAAGCATGTAGGTGAATAGTTGTACCTGTTTTGGTAATTGAAATAACTTACTTATTAAGTATCTGTAAATATACTTATAGGAATAGTAACAGTTGTCACATAATTGCCCGGAAATTTACANAACTTACTTATTAAGTATCTGTAAATATACTTATAGGAATAGTAACAGTTGTCACATAATTGCCCGGAAATTTACGTCCTACAACAAACCTAAGAAACCTAAACATATATTTCTCCACGTGAAAAAGAAAACGCCGGCTGTTGTCGACATCGCCAAAGATGGAAAGGAAAAACGAAGACAAGATGCCTTCCTACCTGGTGCTGATGGTCGAACTCTCCGCGGAGGCCTCAGAGCTGGCCGGCGTTGCTCGGCCGACCGGCGGCGCGGACGTGTGGCATGGGCGGCGGCAGTAACACGAAAGCGGCGCGGCCCGGTCATGGACTGTGCCCGCCGCAAACGTCGACCCCCCTTCAATCTNATTCGACTTCACAGCCATTGGACCACGTCATCTAACGTCATGTTTGGTTGCAAAATTATCATTGGCCGAAGTTGGATTTTTTTATTATCCTTCCGGATACTTTGGAATCGTGTGTTGCCAAGATTTACGATCGCCGAAGTGTGTGTCAGGCTTGCGAGGGGGTGTGTAGGATAGGGTGTTATATTAGCATTTCCGTTTCGTGGTGGCGGGAAGAAGGTGAGGCAGCGATCATAAGCCAAGTACACCTACCTTGTAGTTGGGTAGTTTTCATGGTGACATACTTATTTTTATTATGTATGTTTTTATGTTTTTAACTTCATGTAATTTAATTTTAGCAGTTTTGTGACCCCTGTGGCTTTCTAGAGGGATAAGGATATGCTTGTAATCTTGTTAGCAAAAATGTCATTTGCAGCTCAGAATTTTGTTTTTGCTTTTTTGGTCAAAAATGGTTACAAACCAATTGTTTACATTGAGGTGAAAACCAAAATGCGAAAAAATTCGTTGCAGACACTATTACCAAATGGTAACCACTCTGGTATCTAGACGGGTAGTGCACGAGAGAGTTTTTCCCTAGCGATATTTTGCAACTTTTTAGTGACAAAATTATACTTATTAAAGATAACTGTTTTATTAATGTATTACAAGACAAATAAAAATTGAAGGATCTGAAGTTTTGTGACTAAAATATTGGTGCATTGTAATCACAACATTATATGAGGAATAAAGTCACTTATGATGTACAAATGTATTAATATACAGTGAAATTCCGATATTTCGCATCCCTATTATTCGTGTATCCCGCTAATTCGTGCAAATTTGCTGGTCCCTTGAGAAAATCCCTTTAATTCGTAAAAAAACGATGCATTCTGGTCCCCTCGATAAAACGCATTTATTTTCGTGCTCAAGCTCAATTAAAACGTCTTATAATTCTTATTTCTAACTTTAAAATCTCGTTCACTCGTAATGATTTAGCCCTTGGCTGTACACCAGCTCAAGATTTATGCAATTCGGGAAGAGTAAAAAAGACCGGAAGAGTACTGAGGGACGTAGGAGGGTTTGAAGTGTAGGTAATGACGCCGAGTAGGCTGTGAGGTGATGTGTCTGTGATTCTCAGAACTAAGAGGCGCCTTGCTGTCCGGTCTACGGTTATGAGAGGGTAGGAAGGAGCAGAGCGCGTGAATAGTTAGTCAGTTCGGTCTTAGCCATGCCTCCGAAAAGAGCTAATAAGTGTCTTTCCATTAGATAAACAAAAGAAATCATTAACGCCGTGGCCGGTAGTGATAAACAAATTGACGTGTCCAAACATTATAATGTTCCTTCTTCCAAAATAACATCAATTCTGAAGAACAAGGACAAAATCGCCTCTCAGACATCGGACAGCAAAGTCTGTGCTTTAAGACTGGTGAGTATCCACAACTAAAAGAGAATTTTAAAAAGTGGTTTGCGCAAGCACAGAATTCGAATGTACCAGTTGGAGGAAACATTTTAAGAGAAAAAGCAAAAGTTTTCGCATAAAAAATGGGAATTAAAGACATTCGTGCGAGTGATGGTTGGTTTGATAGGTTTAAAAAAAGGCACAGCATACAATTTAAGAAGCTTAGTAAGATAAGTGCCAACGTTTGTTGTGAGTGCAAAGACGAATTGGGAGAAATAATCGATTCTTATGACATTTTTAGAGCCGATGAGACGTGGTTATGTTATAAATGTCTCCCCGACCGATCAATGTGTTTTAAGGAAGAAAAGTGTCATGGCAGAAAAAAATTGCAAAGAACGTGTAACCATATTGTTGACCGCCAACATGGATGGATCTGAGAAATTAAGACCGCTCATGGTAGGCAAAACAGCCAAACCAAGATGTTTTAAAAACATAAAAACTTTTCCGATGTCCTATCGTGCAAACAAAAAAGCGTGGATGACGGGCGAATGATTCAAGGAATGGATACGACCAGTGAATGCTGATATGGAGAAAAGGCAGCGCAAAATTCTACTTTTCATGGATAATTGTACGGCTCAGAACAATGCCCCACCGCTCAGTCATGTTAATGTTGTGTTTTTGCCTGCCAACACTACTTCTAAGCTGCAGCCTTTAGACCAGGGCATAATTAAAACGTTCAAAACCTTTTACCGCAAGGAAGTAGTGATGCAACTTCATGACAGCATCGATGATGGGAAGAATCATAAAATCACCTTATTTTCAGCCATGAAAAATTGCTCACAAGGTATGGCACAGTGTTTGCGAAAGCACAATAAAAAATTGTTTTCGTGCTTGTGGATTCACGAAGGTGGTACTTTCATCAGCAGTTACTGAACAAGACTTTGAATGACCTTTGAATTGGAATCTTCTTCCTCAGAATTAAGAAAATTCTATAAGGATTTGAAGATTTCGTCCATTTTGAAGATGGCCTAGCGGTAGCGGGGATTCTAACTGATGTCGAAATTTTGACTCCATCTAAGGACATTTATGGTGAAGGTGATGACGAAGATGATGTGCCGACAATTCCACCTAAAGTGGATAAACAATACATCAACAACGTGTGCCATTTCTAAGCGAAATCAGACGTTGGCGATGAAGTATTTTCTGCTTTGAACATGCTTGAAATGCCATTGACAATACCCGTCTGCAAGGCTTGCACCAAAAGAAAATTACAAATTTTTTTAAATGTTATTTTTATGTGTTGTTTATTGATGTAATTATTGATTTATATATACATATGTATACATCATATGTAGCCATACGTTTATCATTATATATTAATGCAAATTTGCATTAATCTCGTTATTATGTATTTTTCTTTTTTTGCTCCCGATTATTGGTAATACCGCTAATATGAATATCTCCATAATTCATATTTAACATTCAGTCCTTTGACAATACGAATTATCGGGATTCTACTGTAATATGTTAAATTCAAATACCACTCCACATCTAAGATATATATTATTTTCTTTAACCTTATATAGTATGATTGAGTGTTTTACTCCACATCAATGTTGCATGAGACTGCTTCGATGGAGGTGGCGGTACAAACTTTTTTCGGGACTATTTGTTAGTCCCCGGATTATTTGACCACCTATTCCAAAATTTCAGACGAAGTGTATAGATTTTACATTGCTGGTTTTTTTTTTTGTCGCTTTTGCGTATTGTGTACATTCAAATGTTATAACAGGACGGACAAGTATAAAGCAATAATATCATTATTAAGTAAGTTTGAGATTTGCAAACTGATTATATTTAGTTTAAAAGGCTACTTTTCGTGGTTTTATATTGATTTGAAACAACGTACAGAAACTATGATTTTTCACATTGCTTATGAATGCCTATTTCAGGTAAAGTTTTTCAATTAATAAAACTACTATTTTCTCGCATTTACCAGCTGTGTTATGCTTCACGTGGTCGTTGAGGTAGTTTTAATGTCTCTATTCAGTAATTTACATGGATTGACTCGTTATCATTTTTTCCAACAAATTGTATGAAAGAGCGTCTTGTGTTCTGCTATGCTAAGAAAAAGAATAAATGTGTTTTGCCGTTCTGTATGGTATAGGATATTATTTTAATATGTCGCTATTGCCTCACTGTTGACTTACCTGTGTTTAAGGTTAAATATCCTGACATTTCTGAATCTCAATTTTTCTTATTTAAGCCGATTTTCTCACGGCGCAAAAATAAAAGGGATGCTGACTTACGTAACGTCATTGTCCTCTTTGATAGACGCGACGTACATAAATAAAGTAAGCGGCCTGTTGGGATTTCAAGCAATCATTACTCGCACGGCCGACATACTTCGCACGTATTTTATACTATAAGATTGTCTTTTATTACAAGAAAACACACAACGTATTTGTTTACTTTCTTACACGCACGCAAGTATAACATATTTAAGTCTATTCTAGACAAAACAACATTTTTTCGACATTATTATCGTTGCCTAATATTCAGGAAAAAATTACATGCAAAATGGATACTTTAGTTACGTGATTGGTAAAAAATTTCAATGTAAAGTTAATAATTGTACATGTAATATTCTCGCCCCTAAATATTATAGGATTCAGTGTTGGATAATAATATAAGACGGTAGAATCAGGTACGAAATGATATCACACGAGTGTCGAGTAACAAGCCAGTCCCACATATGATTGATTCTGCTTCGCTGTACAAGTATCAGTAACAGGCATGGGAGGTGGTAATAATTATTACCAGATCCTAGGAACAGGATATACCTGTTCCTTTCCAATATGTGTTACTGATAACAGCTATTGAAAACACACCCCATCTCTACTAACGTAAAATTTTTCAATAAGCAAAACGTAACACATAAAATGAAAAAATTTCACAAACGGGACCTTTGCTATAATATCTACGTACATACAGATATTTTCAAATTAACACCGATAATTCAATCACCCCCACTGTGACATTCATGCCGTTTTTTAATATATATATTTTTTTGTTACTGTGACAAAATTGAAGATATAGGTCACAGACATTTTTGTGTCAAAGTAACAGTTGTCACATATACATTTAAATATCGGTTACCTCATCCCTACTTATTATAAAGTATGAATTTCTTCACTGCATGATTCTTGTTTGTGCCGCATCAGTCTGAACAGACCTCTATAAGGCCGAAACTCTAACGAATGTCCGTGACTTAAGCACAGTCTGCGAGGATTCGGTAAACCTAGCATGGGGGCAGCGTGGGAGTTTCCTACGTTTGATGACTTCAATCAGAGAGGTCATCCAGTGGCACCGTACGGAGGTGTGTGTTTCATGACCTGACAGAGGCATGCAAACAAATATCCGTTTCCACAACTATTTATCTATTTGGTCTCAGATACTAGAACTGGCAATAGTCCAGACACGTTCATGCCCAGGGGCTCTCACGTAAAGGTTCTCCTTACAATCCTGATATTGGACACACTTCCTTCAAGGATCGGTTGGTCAACTATGTCCCAGCCAAAAATAGCAAACTCAGGTTTCAACTTTGTGACAGTGAAACCAATTGGTGCACATCTGACGGCCGCTTGTTCCTTCTCCGTTCAGGAATTTCCACCGGCTATGAACTACAAGCGAAGCAGCTAAGGGACAAGTTAGTACTAGATACGGGGCACTCGATCGACTCGAAAAGCAGCAATACGGGCGTAAAATGAGCTTCCTTTGCATCAACAGTATCGTAACCAGGCCTTAATATACGACTTAGTGCAGAATGTAATAGCGATGAGCTGCGTATACCCGGCTCATACACTACACACCAAACTTTACACACATTACAAGGCCGGTTTTCCGGTTTCTCCCAACGCCGCCTTAGTAAAGTAACTCCCTCCCTCTCTCCTAACCCGATGTAGGGCCACTGGCCCAACAATAAAACGAGTGTCTAGGCACCACTTACAGCACGACCCCACCAACCAGGCTCATCCAGCTGGAGAGGGGGAGCTTTTCCGGTTTTCCAGACAATTAAGGGCACTCCCACCAACTGACAGACGTTAATTAAAGACAGGGTTCTCGACCATTTAAATAAATCCCGGCGAGAAAACGAGTAACTTTCTGGCCACAGCCCCAGGACAAGAGTCGTAGTTGCTCTCGCCACCAGAACCTACTACAGCAGGAGATAAGTGCGGCTGTTACAGTTGTACTCTTGTGTCTGCAGGAGATCCAGGAGTTCCTGGACAGTGCTCCGAAGGGCGCCATATACTTCAGCCTCGGCAGCAACGTGAGGAGCGACCAACTGACTGCAGAAAAGCGGAGTATCTTCCTGGAGACATTCTCCGAACTACGTGACTACCACATGCTGTGGAAGTGGGAGTCTGACAACCTGCCAGGCCAGCCCGCTAACGTCAAGGTCGCCATGTGGATGCCGCAGCAGGACATACTGCGTGAGCACGCCTTCACTCTCTCACTATTACCAATTGCTTTGTAGGATAAGTACTGATCATTACTTTAAGGAAGGTGTACCTGGACTCACTGAACAAGGCAGTATATTAAACGAAAACAAAATGTACTCTTAAGATGTATTCTCACTTGGCAAAGAAGCTGTGAATGTTCCATTTTATTGCCTGTCTGGACTCAGAATTTGTAGGTATATATATTTATTGTTAGTTGTCTAAATATAATGACCGAAAGAGAAGTTATGTTGCATCCAGTCTTCCTGTAGAATACTCCTTCCGATTTAGTATGGTAATTATAAAACCTATATATTACCTCTTAAAACTTATGATTATCTTAGCAGAATACACACTTGGTAAGTAAGTACAATCGAAGCGTTTTCGAAGAACTTCCGTAAACAACCGAGAGAATGAACAAGAGTTTAATACTCTAGTTTGCATTAACTTTATAAAAATTACTACTTAAGATACATGCTTTAAGTACGATTGGTGCCACAAAATTTCTCACAATTGTTTATTTTATATTTTTTATGATGTCTGACATTTATTTTGTATTTACGTCTTACCTGTTAAGTACAAATTACTTAGCTTCTTAGCAAGGACATATACGAGTGTTACAACTCTGTTGTTTGCAACCCAACTATATGTATTCAGAAACTAACTCCTCTTTTTTTCCCCTCCCGTATTTGTCATTTTCAAATTGATCCGTCACCTATTTTTCTTGACGTCTTCTTACTTCTAGATTTCCTTTTTGTATATTTTGACAAAACTGGTAATCTGCTTTCTTGCAACTTTCTTGGATGTTCTGATAATTTCTCTCCAAGTTCTGTCCGTCTCTCGGAGAAGGATTTCATTTCTGAAAGGGTGACTGCGATCCAGGAAAGAAGGCAGACTAACAGCAGGAATAAATCGAAATCTGAGAATAATTACAGAATATAAACTGAGCCCAAAAACTGCTATAGGCGTGCGTATGCAAATAACAGAGGTATGGAACCAATCAGAGGGACGCGATGCGGTCGGCAGCACCTATATAAGACAACAAGCGTCTGGCAAATTTTCTAGATCGGTTACTGCTGCTACAATGGCGGGTTATCAAGATTTAAGTGAGTTTGAACGTCGTGTTATAGTCGGTGCACGAGAGATGGGACACAGCATCTCCGAGGAGGCGATAAAATTTGGATTTTCGCGTACGACCCTTTCACGAGTGTACAGTGAATATCGGGAATCCGGTAAAACATCAAATCTTCGACATCGCTGCGGCCGGAAAAAGATCGTGAACGAAAGGGACAAACGACGAAATACGGGAATCATTAAACGTGACAGACGTGCAACCCTTTCTCAAATTGTCGCAGATTTCTATGCTGGGGCATCAATGAGTGCCAGCATGCTAACTATTCAACGGACCATCATTTATATGGGCTTTCGGAGACGAACGCCCACTCGTGTACCGTTGTTGAATGCACGACACAAAGCTTTACGCCTCGCCCAGGCCCGCCAACACTGCCATCGGACCGTTTATGAATGGGAACACGTTGCCTGGGCTGACGAGTCTCGCTTCCAATTGTATCGGGCGGATGGACATGTACGGGTATGGAGACAGCCTCATGAATCCATGAATACTACATGTAAACAGGGGACTGTTCAAGCTGGTGGAGGCTCTGTCATGGTATGGGGCGTGTTCAGTTGGCGTGAAATGGGACCCCTGATACGTCTAGATACGACTCTGACAGGTGACAGATACGTAAGCATCCTGTCCGATCACCTGCACCCATTCATGTCCATTTTGCATTCCGACGGACGTGGACTATTCCAGCAAGACAATGCGACACCTCACATGACGAGAGTTGCTACCTCGTGGCTCCAGGAACACTCTTCTGACTTTAGACACTTCCATTGGCCACCTAAATCACAAGACATGAACATTATTGAGTCTATCTGGGATAACTTGCAACGTACTGTTTTGAAGAGATCTCCACCGTCTGCACTCCTATGGATTTGTGGACTGCCCTTGGTGTGAATTGACTCGTGCATACGTTCAGACATTAGTCGAGTCAACGCCACGTCGTATTGCGGCAATTCTGCGTGCTCGCGGGGGCCCTACACGATATTAGGTAGGTGTACTAGTATTTTTGGCTCTTCAGTGTATATAGAAATTTGACGCATCAGACGAATATTATTTACATATTTACTAATTATGTGAACTATAGAAGTGACCATTTATTTCTCAATGAACCGTATTAAAACAATTGGCTGAATATTCTTTAACTTTTCGATGTAAATTCTGTATGATACTTGGTATTAATTATTCACGATCATGAAATATTTGTTTCTGGTTTAAGGTCACCGTAAAGTGAAAGTTTTCATCACCCACGGAGGGCTGCAGAGCACTGAGGAAGCAATACACATGAAGGTCCCGATGGTGGGAATTCCTTTCTTTGGTGATCAAGACTACAACACGAAACTTGGAGAAGAGAGAGGAGTGACACTACGACTGGAAGTGAACGATCTGACTAAAACCATGCTACTTGCAGCACTCAAGAAAGTTATTGAGGAAAAGAGGTTTGCAGGATTGTAAATAAATTAGTTTCGTTTATGTAATTCCGCTATGTTTCTTCTTTGAGAATTATATTAATTGTATTACCTTAGTACATTGCTAGAGAGTCCTGTGAATTTTACAATTATAAGTTAAATCTTGGTATGATGGTTTCTTAAATCAACTGTCGGAAGTGTTTAACATTGTATGTCCACTTCATATCATTTGTAGAATATTTAGTCATTCATGAAAATTGACAATATCAGCTTTAATTTGTGATGATACACATTACCATTTATCACATACTGTATGCTAAGTAATAACGTTAAAGGGTTGATTACGATGGGCCGAATATACACTTATGAATCTAAAGCCAAAGTATAGCTGCCAAACAATCTCTAGCCAGACCAAGTAAGGTAACTCTATACGAAATCGATTCCACTAGAGCTCAGAAGACCTCAGGACATATGCTGTCCTCTGGTGTGTGTATATCTTCCCACAGCTCCGTGATATTCGTAACTACACTGTCTTGTGGGCAAAGTGAATTTCCATCAATATCCACAAATGCTCGATTTGGTTTTTTTTGGGTGAACGCTGTGATCGCATCATTGGTTGGAACTCTAAAAAATGTTTCTCTAACCAATTCTTAAAAAAACATAGGCTAATGACATTGTGCAATATTAGATTGGAATACTCAGTAGTTGTGCTGATACATTAGGTTCATTAAGGGTTTTTAATGGTCAACAAGCAGCGCAATATACCGGCCAACAGTTAATGACGAAGATCAGACAGACCACCGGGCCAATCCTGATATGTGAAAAAGCCTATGTCCAGTACTGAAGCACAATCATCACGAACTGTCTCTTGTTTATAACTGGAGCCGTTACCTATCAACAGCAGAAAACAACCGTAACGTATCACATCAACCCACACAACATATTTGCCACGTACCTATAGAGCTCATTTAGCAACGTCACAAGTTGGCGTCAGTCAGTGTCCAATAATGTGTTAACAGAACGCTTTAGTGGGTCCTCTGCTCCCGTATCCCGCCAATGCAGTGATATCCTAATGTATGTGTACAAGTTATAGTCTGTACGGTATATGTATGTGATGTCAGACAGTGTGACTTTTATGTCACCATGGAGAGTTCTTGACAAACAGCACAGGTCACAACAATTCAGTACTTGTGGTTAGCTTTTGCGCCGTACACCGAATATCGTAATTCATTGTACACTAAATCAGAAAACTTAAAAGATCCGCACAACTTCATGAAATAAATGTAAATAATCATAAGTTTATACAAAATTGACACCTACAATAAAAAAAAATTAGGGTCTACATTGAATTGCTGTTGTAGACCTATCATAAAACTACAGTCAACTTTTTCTTAGGTTCACTTTGATAATACCCTCGTTTGTACTTGTATACACAATATGAAAATTTTTACATACTTATTAATCGTGACAAAGCCTTACGAAAAAAATCATATTCTGTTTTCTAATTGCAGCTATCGAGAGAACATGGAGCGCTTGTCGGCGCTAGTGAACGACCAAATAACCACACCCATGGAGCGCGCAGTCTGGTGGACGGAGTATGTACTACGTCACAAAGGAGCGAAGCACTTACGCACTGCAGCGGTGGACATGCCGTGGTACACATACCTCCTGCTGGACATAGTCCTGTTCTTCCTGGTCATTACGTCACTGGTCATCGTCCTGTTATTCATAGTTGTGAGATTCATACTGAGGAAAGTGAATCTGTACTTTTCTCAGAAAGAGAAGAAGAACTAACGATGTTATTTGCACAATCGTATTTATAAATTAACTCTACATGTATGTATTGAGATGGAATTTAATATTTGTAGAAAACTCATATTTCCTCTGCTTTTTCTCTAAACATTGTAGCCAAAACCTTTTTTGGTTTCACATACGTAATCAATTCCAAAGTACATAAAATATTTTGCGAAAACTTGCATTTAATAATTTTAGAAATAATGAATCCACAAAATTATTATTTGTAAGTTCTTGCAAAACTTTTTAAAGTCTTCACAGTATCTTACGTCCCACATATATCTGAGAATTGTACACTGTTCAGTGTGCAAAAAACGTAATATATGTATAATCCCATTTTCCTAAGGTGTGTTATTTAAAAAACTATAACTCATCGCTGTTTCTAAAACACGACCATATCACTCCCATAAATACATTTTTTTCAATAAATGACGGTTTATATCAGGTTTTGATAATTCATTAGTGACTTATTACTTGAAATTATTTTAAAAAATTTTTATTTTAGGCATTACTCGCTGTTCAAATGTTTAACGGGTCCAGTGTTAACTGAAATTCACTTATGTTAGACTTCAAATCACAGACCCAGGTAAAAGTCCGTTTTACACATACGTGGGCATGTGTCAAATTGTTTTTTTAATTTTTGCCAAAAGTTTTACCAAATATGTGTGTTTGACAATACCCTTAACATATTTTATAAATGGGGCTTTTTTTTTTAATTATCGTACACGGTTTAAAAAGTTTTTAAGGGAGCAGATAATTATGATATAATTATAAACAAATAGATTTAATACCATAAATAAAAATGCTATTTATTGAAAATATACAAAATTTTTAAACTGCTTTTTTTTATATATGTATGTTTATGACTAAATCCCTTCATAAATCATCATTAACCCTTTAATAAGTTCAGATCGAACACTTTTTTCAATAGTGTTAATTAATTAATTTATTCAAAAATATGTTTATTCATATTATTATGTAGACAGTTGGTATAAATTTGTTGAATCAATGCTTCTGAATAAAGATTTATTTTATAGTGCTTCATATTTATTAGTCACATGCTGTTTACTAAATGTACTAAATTAGTTTGCATGAAATTAAAATTAAGCAGTTTATTGGTCAATTTTGAAATGCATTTAAAAGCAGATGATTTGTTATAACCTAATATACACAAAAGGTTATAGAACAATTATATTAATGTATATTATAAAATCTTTTTATATTTAACATTTCCTGAATATTGAATGAATTATTTTTAATCTATAATAAGAGATTATTATGAAATTATTTTAACTATACAAAACTAAATAATAAACATATATATAAGAACAACTAAATATTTAATTAATTTTAATACTAATAATATATCAATATACATACTAGGACTAACTATGTTTCAGTATTTAGCTAATGGTTGTTTCGATTGTTTCAATTATTCGAAACTTTATGGATACTGTTAAAGATGCATTTGAAATTTCAATTTGAACTCAAACTAAGAAAACATGAGATATTCCAATGGTTTTAATATGATAACTTACTTAAATAGTACAAACCAATAGTTGCTTGTGAAACATATTTCAATTGTTTGCGTTAAGCCATTTTGAACTCAAATTAAATATAATAAACTAAAATAAAACCTACTTTGAAATCTACAACATAGCTAACTGAAAATTAATTAATTCACACATTTTTGTACATACAAAGGATAAAACATAATAACATTTATATGTTGGAATGAATTTTTCAGACTACTTATGTATGGTTATAACTACAATGTTACGAAACCGTAACATAGAAAAGCTATCGATTTTTGTTAAAACAATTAAATGTAAATTTTTATCTAAAATTAAAAATAATAAACGTGGATTTTATGTATACGTAGAAATGTGAATGGTGATTTTTAAACAAGTAACTCTGCAAAATACAGTGTATGCCGTGTCCCGCAAATAAGAAAAATAATGTACAAAATAAGGATTTAATGTAAAGCTAAGTAACATTAGTATTTATTCGACTGAGTGAGAGCAGAGTTTATGGCACTTCTTAACATCGAGTTCTTGAGAGCCTTAAAGACCCACCGACCAGCGTCATCGTCCAGCACGATTACCACATGCGAAAAACCGGGAGCGACCCCACCGGGAATGGAACCAGGTTCGCCTATGTAAGTGATGAGTTCTCTAACCACTACACAACCGCGCCCCCAGTATTTGTTCGGGCAGAATCTAAAACATACATATATGAGCAGATGAATAAGATATATATTCTTAGCACTGTGTAGCATTCCCTTTCATCCTGATGACAATAGCTATGTGACGTGGCAGGTACTCGTCAAGGCACTAGAATCGGTAGGGTGCCTAACTCATAAATTACCGCTACACAGCCTCCCACAACGCATGGAGATCGGTAGAAACCTGGTTCATGGCTCGCACATCACTCTCGACAACATGCCATATGTGTTCGATAGGATTAAAGTAGGGTGACCTCGGATACCAGGAAAGCTATCTCAAGTACGTAGAGTGTTCATCCCCCCATTTAGTAACAAATTGGTTGCGATGGATGGGTGCATTGTCTTGCTGTAGGTACAGGCCTTTTGTAAGTTGCTGTAGGCGCAGAATTGGGTGCACTTAATCCACCAGCAGGTGCCTGTATCGTTTTCCGGCGAAGGACAATGGCACATGTCCCAGGGAACACCAATCATCCCAGACTTCACACGCGGATACCACCACCGGTCTGAACTGTATTCTGCTGATAAGAGGGATCCGTCACTCCATTTATATAGGTAACTCATTCGTACCTCGTAATCATCGTGTACCAACATCTATCCTCATCCCTCCAGGCGACATTTTTCCATGCATCGAGAGTCCAATGGCAGTGCTCTCGCAACCACGTTAATAGTTGAGTCTTGTGACTTGCGGTGACCAGAAGAACGCTAGTGAGGCGTCGAATTCTGTACCACATAGCGAGGAGATGTGTCAGGAAGTCACAGTTGCTCGTAGGTCATTGTGGTTCAGCATTGAAATAGCGTGTGACCTGCTGCACTGTGGCCTGCCTATCCGCTGTTACTATTGAGCGAGCCGACGGTGATCCTGTCATCGATGCGGGGTTGGGCGCCATTCTATTCGACTGAATGACCACAGCGTGTTTAAGTTAACACAGCAGGTGTTCTAATTCATACGCTCATGAGTGTACATATATGCTTAAAAACCATAATTTCGAAAGCAGTAGAAAAAGTGCTGTATATCAAAAACTGAATTGTAAGATTAAAAATATTTTTAATTATTAATAAAAAATTATAAAATAAAAATATATTGACATTTTAAAATAAACTATTGTCGAAAATAAATCATGGGTTTAAAAATATTAACGCTTGTTTTGGCCAATTAGAGATTTAATTATAATCTCTTAGGCATGTGGACTGCTGCAGAGTGGGGGCTCAAGTGGATCGCATTTCGCAGTCACCAAAGAAGCTCTGATCCTGAGCAGGGAAGCTTATGGACTGTTCGCGGTTAATTGAGCACTTTTAAAATCAACGTCTGGAAAATGTCACTGACCTTATTTTAATATATTTGTAGGGTACACTGACTGGAAAGCGCCCAGTATAGTTGGTACCGACGGAGAGAAAGTTCCATGTCTTGGCGTTGAATTAAACGTGTAAGGTTAACATTTAGGAATGCCGAGACTATCAATTTTTCGTTTCTGTCTTTTTAATGAATGTAAAGTGTATGAATTAACAAATCTACAAAAACTAAATTAATATATTTCTAATAATCTCAGAGTCTCCATTCAAAGATGCAAGAATAAATTGATCAGACCCATGTCAATTTTAATTTCACATATGATGTAGGAAGGAATGCACAGTGTGCAACCAAGTAGATCTTTAGAAGGACTTTGAAAGGTGCTCAGTTTACCATGACCAGCCTAGGTCTATGTCGCCGTACTGTCTTTTTACTCCCTTTTTTGGCATTCAGCCAGCTAGACTGAGATGTTTGGAAATTAACAATACACAGCTATTGGCTGGCTGGCCTCGGGGTCATGAAATAATGCATTACAAAGGAAGAGTTGTATTGGACACATGAGTTCATCCATCCTGTTATGGATATGCTTTATAATGGAGGTTCGTGCTTTGCGCCAGGTTTCATTGGTTGTTGTTGACGTTGTTGTCATTAGTTTACAACAAAGAACGCAGTTCCAGCAGAAGCGGTAACGAAGAAGATAGCTCCAGCAGCGACGACAAAAAATAAAACAAGATAAGAAACAACTAAACTAGCACTCCGCTGAAGGTGAACCAAACTCCACAAACAACCAGAATTCACCCTTAAAAGAATAGCTACAAAGAAATCATCAAACATCCCGAATCTCCGTGGGTTTTAACTGTGCGAACTCCTCTTTTCTAATAATAAATTTAAAATATATCAATAAAAAACAAAAGATCTTAAATAAAGAATAAATCAACTCTCTACCACATACAATCCTAATACAAATCTGACCGTAGCATTAAGGAATGCCCAAACAATTAAGTCCTCAAGCCGTCAGCTTGAGGCATACAATTACAAAAAAAATCTGGTTATTTTCACTGGTTGTCTGGTCGTCAGTGAGCTGTCTGATATTGAAATCGTCTGAAGATGACGGAGTAAGGCGTATTAAGAACGCAACATCGTAACAGAGGACGTAGGTTTCCTTCCATCCACTCTTTCAGAAAATATTGAACGAAAGGTCCTTTCTATGGCATAAAATTTTAGTTTAATTATTTGGAAAGGGCTATAATAAATAATGAAACTCCCTCTCAGTGTTATAAATTAAAATGTTTTAAATCAAACATTTCTCGCCGTCTCTTCTATATAATTTCTCACCATAACACAATTATTGATACTTTATTCAACCACCAAATGCTTAAATAATGAATTCTAATTATGTGTTACTATGTGTATTCTAATCCATAAATAATGCGAATACTTTATAAACATAAATAATATGTAATCAAAAATAATCTTTAAGAATTGAAATGCACAAGGATGTTTTGTATGTTTTGCAAAATAAGATTAAAATTATTGCGTTGAAATTTGCATCTTATCAATAAGCTTTTAATTCTTAAGAATAATTTTATTCTTTAAATTTGTCTACACACTCTTTTCAAACCCTCTTTTAAATGTTATCCTTAAATTGAAAACTTAGCGTTATTTTTGTTCACGCTTCTACTTAAATTTTCGATTTCGTTTTCTCATTAAAATATTAACACATCAAAATAAATGTAATTATTTTAAAAATAGTTTCATTAAGAGAAAAAATTGCAAGTTTTATTTACATGATATTTTTACAAATAACTTTGTCTAATAAATATTTTTCGTAGGAGAAATACTTGTTTTCCTAAAGTATGCCAGCCTCCTGACAGGCTCACTTCCTCAGATGCTTGAAAACCTTCCATTGGAGACTATAAGGATCCTGTGTTATCAGCCTGATGGTAGCCCAGAGCATAGTGCGAGATGTAATACAGCTTTTCTTCACAGATTCTTTCAAAATCGTTGGGATGTTCGAAAACAACCTGAATGTTGGCCTGCTCGTTCACCAGACCTGGCCCCTTTAGATTTTTTTTCTGTGGGGAATGCTAAAAAGACACTGTCTACAAGGACATAACGACTATTTCAGAAGATGTGTACCAATATACTACAGCTGGCCGTTCTGAAAACAAGAGGCAGGAAGTTTCTATTGTAGCTGGTGGTCTTCATTTTGAACACAATTTATGAACGAGAGTATTTTCTTTCTTCTTCAGAATGCACAGAATTTGTTTATTCACTTTTGTATTTCATGAAAAGAGTGCTGATACGTGGTGCAGTAAAATCATATAAATGTACCAGATTTAACGTGTATTTTCTTGCACATTCAGAAGAAAACCACACACACTTCAACATACGAAGCCCATAGCCTAGTAACTAAGCTGTCAAGATAGCAGACAACAGTAGGTTCATAAAATTATCAAACTGGTTCATAAAATTATCAAACTACTTGCACAATAATCTTGCAAAAAAAACCATTAGCTATCTAATTTCCTCTAGTTTTATTCTCTTGATACTTAAAGGCATTTTTCCATTTAGAAAAATCCAACTTTTTTCAATAAACACACATTATAAAAATTATTAAAATCTCTGTCTGGGCTGCAATTATGATCCCTTGTCTAAACTTCAGTTCTGTGAATCTAGCATATCAATTGCACCTTTAATTTCATTAATATTTGTGGTGAAAATTTTAAGTGATTCAGCCGATATTTCGAATAACTTTTTTTTCCCCTTATTTTCTCCTATCCTCCACATTTGTTTTATAGAATTAAATCAATAAAATTTCACTTTTTAATATTGTTTGTTGAAACACAAACCTATAATTTGTCATCTAACAAGAATATGCGTTGCAGGTGTTCCAAGAAATTATTTTGTCGCCCTACAAAATTCTCTTTGGCAACAAAGATTCCTAGAATTTCTCGGGTAAAAGTACGAAGCCAACTTTACAGTGTATGTTGGCCGCCAAAGGTTGAGCAGAACTTCAGTAAACGCTGTAAAAAGGTGCGTATGCGTGAGAGATATCGGTTTGAAAGTAGTACTTTGAAAACATTTTCATCCGACGACTAATTTCCATTTTATATTAAATTTTATAGCATGTATTTATAGAAAGTGACATTGGTTTGCATCTGGAATTTTCGTAACCGTTTTAGGCACGAAAAACTTCAGTGCAAGATATTTAAAGTAGTTTGGTGTTCTGCACACATTTTAACTTTAATGTTACATCACAATACGTTGGTCGAGGAACTGAACGTATATTAAAGGCGAGTTCCCGACTGAAAACGCCACCTCACTGCCTTGCGCGTATAGGCAAAATGGCACGTAATATGGGTGCCTACGTGGCCCTTATCGTTCTACGTATTGTAGACTTCGGACAAGAAAGTTATGTCGTTTAGGCGGAATTCTTACGTATCGTTGAGAACTATCCAAAATATTTTAAACTATTTCCTGTTAATAATTATTTAAGAAAGTTATTTAAAAAATATTCTACCTCGTCTAACACATGAAACGCATTTTACTTGCCATGTATACGTGAATTTTAAATGAATGTTATACTAATATAAATTTACATGACGCCTTTATTTATGTAAATTATACAACGGTTTTGCATATATATATATTTATATATAAATGTCCTGTCTCTATACAATTACGAAGAAAATACTTTTATTTTCCGCATATTTGGAATGCACATTCAGTCTGTAAACCACAAAAGCGTAGTGGCTTATAATTAGAGACCTGAACAATTCGCGGATTCATTTCGGGACAAGCTAGAATTCAAAACACGTATGTTTATATAACCTTAACCATTGGTCCACACGGTGTTTGACACCTCCTGGGGAACGGTGGCCTAATCGTCGCCTTCGACTGTGACAGCAGACAACCAATGTGCAGTTGATATCGACATATTAGTACATAAGAACGTAGATTCTAGTCTGCACGTCATTTAACTCGCGAATTTTTCAGGTGTCTACTTGTAATGAATTTTAGTGTTATATTCCAGGACCATTTTTCTTTACATGAACCACAAATTATCACCTAGAAGGTAGCATACGTGATGTTACTTCAATTTGATTTATTCCAGTTTTTTTTTCTTTATGTGTTCGCGTGTTTTTACTAGATGCTTTGCTCGACTCGCTACCATGTTTTTTATACAAAATTTTGCAACTCCAGGCAAGGATTTGAACCAGCAGACCACACATGATTTGTTTGTTTTACTCTCATGAAAGTGGTGCGATTTCGATGAGCGAAGGGTCCGCACGGTCGTGTAGTGGTTAAACTACTCGCCTCCCACCAAGTCGAACCAAGTTCAAATCTAGGCGCGGCCACTCCCGGGTTTTCGCATGTGGGAATCGTGCCGGACGATGCCGCTGGTCAGCGGGATTCCCCGGGATCTCCCGTTTCCCTCCGTTTCATCATTCCGGCTCCGATCTATACTCACCTCGCTTCACCCCCAACGGCTCCCAAGCCCGCGATGTTAAGAGCCGCCCTTAATCTCTTCACTAGATGACCGAAACTTCATGTTGCCGAAGATACCCACAACCTGACATGCACGGAATTCTGAACGATAGAGAGGCAACTTATTATGATAGGCTGACTGTACATAGAGTTCGGTTACTCTGGAATTTAACAGCATTTCTGCCGCTGTAAAATTCTGATATAATTATTTCATAATTTGCTTGGGATTTTTGTTTTTAAGTGGGACTTTAATTCTCATGAACAGAGGGACATTGTAGACGGAAATGATGTCGTAGAGCGACAGGTTCGCATAAAGAGACGGCCAACGCACGTATCACTGTACCACCCCGCATTCCTCTCTGCAGTGATTTAATAAAATCATGGGAAACAGAAATCAGCATGGCAAGACGGGAAACCGCACCCCNTCCGATTGCGAGACAGGTGAGTTTGTTACCACTGCGCCAATTTTCTCGGTGTATGAATGAGCAAATTGAAACAGAGGCTAAATAACTGGAGCGTAACATTCCCCTTAAAAACATTTAAAACCTTACACCTAAATACTCCAAATTCTGTACACTTTTAATAGCTATTAAGCAGGTTAGTATGCCTGTCGTTTAAAGGTTTAAACAAGGCACAGCACTCTTTGTCAGATTATTCAGGAATCATATGGTCTTTTCAAACAAAACTAGGCTTAGGCCAGCTATAAAACCCCTAATAGGACTCATTCCTATCAACTTACATTTGCCATTTGTGGCGATAGTGTCCAGTATTTTTTTTTTTAAATTACTGCCATACAAATGTTAAAGGTCTATATTTAGGTTCCAATTTCATTTTTCGTCTACCCGTCCTTGACTTCATCCCATCATGGTATATTTTTAATTTCACCTGGTTACTCTCTCTTTTTCTACCTCCTCGTTCGCTCACACGTCTGTAATTCATTACTTATTTATGCTGCAGTCTATATAATTAATATGATTCATAGAGCTTCGCGTCTCCTTATCGTTATCTAAATTTTTTGTCAAGTGCCGAACTACGCCTACGTTATGTAACAACCTATTTATTAGTAATCTCTAACTTAATGTTTGAATAAACTGACAAAATAAGACTAAATTTAAACGGATACTACATTTGGGAAGCAATCGTATAAACGTAAATGGTTATCCGTTATACAATAATCACATATAAAAAAAATCAAAGTTTAAAAATGAAACACTTCTGTGACTAGAAATATTAAAAATATAAAATGTGCCAAATATTAGGTATGATTAAAGAATTTCAAATGTGACCAATCTAGTACAAATGTGATAAATAAGCACGATACACAAGTAAAAGCCAATCTAAACAAATATGGATAGACCTCACTTAATGTGCCAAATATTGACTAAAGGTGACAAACAGTGTTCTGTAGTTATTGAACATATGTCAATGTGTTAAAACAGACCAAATGTAAGAAACTATATAAAACATGGCCAAATTTGTACAACCATGGCTGAAGATGAATTAATTTGAACATATGTGACTTAAGCAACACAACATTACCAAACATGATCAAATTTGGATAATATAACGGAATTTGGCCAAATAAGAATAAAAGTTGAAGTAACAAAACCTCGTCAGATTAACAACGGCTTAATATGCCAAAAGATGATCAAATGTAATTAAACGTGACGCTAAATGATTTAGTGGGACCAAATAGGATCAAACCCAAAATTAGTAACACAACAATGATTAAAAAAAATAAAAAAAATATTACTGAATATTTTATTAAAAACCAATTAAGATTAAGCATAATGTAACATATCTACATGTGACCACGAATGACTTTACCACGCTAAATTAAACAAATAGCAAACATGATTAGACGTAATTGAATGTAATCAAAGTGACTAAAATTAAGTGAATAAGTTATATAAAAAGGCCAAATGCGAACAAATGCAAATGCGTGAGATCAATCTTGGTCTGACCAAAGAGAACCACTTATGTAGCGAATGGGTGTAAAACGTCGTAATCATTATACCTCAGAATACATGTTAATGGGAAAAAATATTTTATACTTTAAAGCATTGCATTTTACAGTAAATGATAAAAGATAGAACCATTAAGAACAGTCTTTATATAGTTCCAGCAAAAAACAATAAGTAATATTTTTTTCCGGTGATAAACAGTGCACTATATGATATAGGCCTACGGAAAAATATCGCATTGAGCGAATATCTGAAAAATAAAATTGTGAACAGAAATTGAAGAGCTTATAATGTTCTCCGATGGTGTTTGTTTTATTGGTTATGCTTATTTTAAAAATAAAACAATAGCATGCATAGACAGATAATAAAATGTTAAGTGTCCCAATAAATTTTTTTGACATTTTTAGAATAATAACGTACAGAAACAACAAAATATGTATACATGATACTATAATTGTATAAAAATGTATAAAACATTATTTTGTAGAACTGTTTTACAACAAAATTAAAATGAAATAAAAATATTTTAAATATAACAGAAATCTAAAAATTTTGTTTATGCATTTTTTATCTCCAATTTACTTAAAGTTTAATATTTTATAGTTTTCTATCTGTATTTTTTTTATTTTAAGGATTTAATTTATATATACGTATAACTAATTTTTTTTTTGCAAAAAATTGAAATTTTAAAGATTGAAAACTCTAAATTGAGTCAACTATTGCTGTATGCTATACTTTACTATTTTCGAATATGATATTAATAAATGTAACCCCATCCAAACATATTAAATGGTTGAAATTATTCTCTTGATATCATGTTTCGGTTATTCAAGCATTAACAGACATTTCCATAGCCCTTAACTCGGAACCACATAATATACGATTAAAGTATATTCCACTCCCGTCATTCCAAATCCGCAATTTCATAGTGAAATCACCTAAGTATATACAATTTGTATGAATAAATGAATATTGTTATATTTGAGGTTTAATAAATTGACAATTTTAATTATATTAAGATTCTTTTTATTTTATAAGTCTTGGGAATGTGTTATTTTATAAATCCGTTCTGTTATTCTGGTGTTCAAAAATCATCCTTGTGACTATTAAATTAAACAAACACTACCTTGAGTTAAAATGAGAAGTTGATGTTTGAGATTTATTAACCTTATCCTCAGGTCTTTAATACGACGTTAAATCGCCGTTTACGGTTCCTAATTTCCGAACCTTATACCTACATACTTGCCCGTTGAACATACTTAAATTGCCAATATTAATGCAAGAATGAGTTATTCTCCCAGATTATACGTTGCACGTAGAAAACATTTAGCGCGTTATCAGAAATGACTCCGCAAATGTCATAATATAGTCACGTTGAGATTTTGTCATTGCTCGACGAAGTTGCAAGAAGCCAGGTTAAAGTCAGGCTGGAGCTAAAAAGGTGAAGTTCCATACCCAAGTCGTCAGTGTGGCACAGCTCGTGGACATGTTGATTGCCGGAAGGCAGGTAGGGATGGGCGTTCTCAGAATGTCACTGTTGGTATGCCTCGTGTATTGTGCGGTGTACGAGGAGGGCACCAGGACTCTGACGATACTCTCCTTCCCTTCTGTGAGTCACCAGGTTGTATACCGAGCCCTCACTAAGAAACTGGCCAGACGAGGTCATCAGGCGATGAAGTCAGTTTGCTGTTCCTGAATTACTTGGAGTGATTTCTCACTCCAAGACCAAATGTTCCGGCCATTGTGTATGAGAATGGGTTTCACATCAACCCGCCGAGGCACTTCCTCTGGAATGTAAAAAGAAAAATAAATTGCTTAACTTCTGTTTGATGATGATTTATTTGCAAATAGTTAAATACATCACATGGCTTAAACGATCTTTAATATTAAATTAAAGATATCGGTATTGAAACATTATATTGCCACACTTGTGTACGTTCCCATTTCTTGGGATAGACTGAGTAGTTGCATTTCTCAAAACGATACAAGTGTGGTGTGTGTGTAGAATATCCAGGAGTTCCTGGGGATCTCTCTGAAGGGCGCCATATACTTCAGCCTCGGTGGCAACGTGAGGAGCGACCAGCTGACTGCAGAGAAGCGCAGCATCTTCCTGGAGACGTTCTCCGAACTGCGTGACTACCACGTGCTGTGGAAGTGGGAGTCTGACAACCTGCCAGGCCAGCCCGCTAACGTCAAGGTCACCAAGTGGATGCCGCAGCAGGACATACTGCGTGAGCACACCTTCACCCTCTCACTATTACCAACTGCATTGTAGGCTACAGGCTGGTCACTTCTTTATGGAGGGAGTATGTGGACTGATCAAGACAGTATGTACAACGAAAATATAATTTACACTAGAACAAGGCAATGATTCTGAACTTATAATAGTTCGTGTCCATCGTACGTCTTGACTCGGAATTTTCAAGCATATTTCTGATCATTAGCTGTTTCGCAGATCACTACAAGTATAAAATACCGCCACTGTCAGTCTTTCTCTAAGATTTTTTTTTAAGATTAATGTGGTAATTACTAAACCAACAATTGATACTTATCACTGAAATTTTTGACACAGTGCAATTTCATTAAAGAGGTGTGAAATCACGTTTTAACTTCTGATTGGCTTACGACTCAGTTTCAAGTACGTAAAATATAGATATTATGTGCCTACAAGATATTTTGAATTAATTTGGTTATTTTCTGAGACTCTTTCTTAATGACAAATTCTTAAATACGTTTCATATATTCATTAGCTGCACTGCCTATAATAGAGTTGACGACCATACGACAACGGGCTTCATCTCTTTTATTTAATCCTACTTAGCTGGAAAACAAGTACAGTTACTTAAACTCACAAATTTAACACTACCTTCTTAGATATTTCCAGGCTTAGCTAACGTAGCCAATATACTATGTTGTACACAATATTTGCTTAAATTATGGATATGTTGGGTAAACCCATTCGTTCAGTAATATATTGAGGTTGCCGAAACGGCTTAGTTTCATGACAGCGGCCAACCTGGTTGTTCCTTAACCGGTGTGTGTACACACATCACAATTTTATTTGAAAGTGATCCCTAAGTATTTTAGACATACCATTAAACAATTAGTTAATTATAATATCTCTTTCGGGCACAATCTTTCAAATAAATAACGCAGGAAAGATGATTGCCTCAAAATGTGCATTATGGAAGGAGAATCTATATGAGACAATACTCAGGGCAGGAGTATAAATATAAAACTTTAAAATTAATGGTTAGTTTTTTGCATATATGAAATGCTTGAAATTAACTTACCAGGTTATGACTTCGACATGTAATTCAATAGCTACGTAAAGCACGGAATAGATTGTAAACTAGAATAGCGCAGTGTACCCAGCCTTTCAAGCAGTTCGTTCCAGCAGTTGTAAAGTTCATAAGTTTCCGAAATTCCCGCAAGATTTTATTAACTGGTCGGTTCATTTTTACTTCACGTGATACTACAGGCTATTGGCGCTAAAGAAAGCAGTTTTGAAAGTCCTTCTTGATATCTTCTTGCATATACATACTGTAGTCTTCCACCATATGTAACAACATTGTCTTGGCTTGAAAACTTAAGTATGTGTCCGTCAAGTGAAACTGCGAAATTATCGGAACAGTTTTACAAACTAGTCAGTTCTTACATTTTTATGAATTTTTAAAAACAGAAGTAAGAGTAGCTATTTTAGTATTCACAAATGTTGGCCAAACACTTTTAATTCAATGGTCAGAAGTGGACCTACTTTCCCTTCATCGTTACCAACTTACTGAGAGCATGTCAGTCAGTAATCGAATTAAAATATATGCACCTAGGGGCAGCGATATTTTTTAATAGGTGATTTCATAAATGCTTAATTCAACTGGAGAGCCTATATAATCCCAGAGACATTTTTACAGTAACTGTGTGGTATCGGTCATTAGGTTAGATTACTAGAGTATAATGAAATATATGATTTTGCACAACAGGATAAGGGATCGGAACCGGAGCCGGGTACAGCTATTTGAAATTTCCCTTTTTCTCACAAAATGTCCCTTTTCCCTTCAAAATCGGCTTCGTTTCCCTCAAAATTTTTGCTTTTATCACAAAATTATTTCTTTCTCCCTTCAAAAAAGGACCGACCACCAAAGTTCTCAACACGATCTCCCGAAAGATATTTTTCAATCCATCGGAAATATTTGGGGAAATCGTTATCGAGGGCAGAGCAGTGGTGACCGTGTTACTTTTATTGGCATAGGGTATGTCAAATAGATACACCGGGTCCCGGGCCTGAAGTCAGACCTAACCATAATTATTTCCATAGATTCGTAGATATAACCAACTAAGCTAAAATGTTTATTTGGAGGCAATTATGAAAAAAAGTGTCTTACCTATTTAAAACCTATCAGGTTACATAGCCTGCCATAGTGCTACTAGTTTGCCAAATTTGGTATAAACGTGTTAGTTTATCCAGAGATACGACAAACATTATAGTTTTTATGTTATGCTAACTTAAATATGGTGGAAAATAGAGAATTTATGTTGACAAATTAAGGGTTGTAATATTTACTGCCAGCATAATTATTAACATTGGAATTAATTATATGGTTGCGACAGTAGAGCATACAATGCTAAAATAGTTATATGGCCACCATTTGGAAAATAGGTGCTTGAACAACTTAAAACATGCAAGTTTAAATCTCCTGCCGCAGTACTACTTGTTTGCCATATTTTATAGGAATCGGTCAATTGTTTCCCTTTGATATGACATGAAAACTTTAATTATTTGTGTATCACTCTCTTACAAAATGGCGGTTAACAGACGCTCGTAGACACATTTTATTTGTTGAAATATATACTGCCAGCATACAAAGTTAAGTTAAACTTGATTACATGGTTTCGACGATATAGCATACTAAACTCAAATGGCTATATGTCCATCATGTGATCAATTCCCTCTTAATTTTGTATGCTGGCAGTATATATTACAACTATGAAATGTGTATGCACGGAGTTTATTTTGTCCACCATTTTGTAAGATAGCGTTACACCAACTAATACACTTAATATGTCATATCTCGGGACAAAGTTATATATTGTCATCTGGTGCTATCTTAAAAATGGCGGACAAAATAGGGTATTAGTTAACACTTATGATGCTTGTAACAAATTCTTTCAGCATACAAAAATGTTGTCAAAATTTGCCGAACGGTATGGTAGATATACCAAATAAACCCCGAAATATTTGTATGGGTTACACTTTGTAAACAAGTGCCTTATCGATCTAAATTGCACATGTTTACATGGCCTACCATAGTGTTATATACGTGCCAAATGTGGCGAGTATCGGTTGAGGAGTTTTCTAGGTATAAAGTAAAAATTTATTTTTCATGTGGTGGTAAAGCACTTAGCAAACAAAGGAGTCAATACAGGAGGGGGCCAGAAGTAAAAATTTATTTTTCATGTGGTGGTAAAGCACTTAGCAAACAAAGGAGACGATACAGGAGGGGGCCAGAAGTAAAAATTTATTTTTCATGTGGTGGTAAAGCACTTAGCAAACAAAGGAGACAATACAGGAGGGGGCCAGAAGTAAAAATTTATTTTTCATGTGGTGGTAAAGCACTTAGCAAACAAAGGAGACAATACAGGAGGGGGCCGCGGTGGCTGAGCAGTTAGACTGCTCGCCTCTCACCAAGCCGAACCGGGTTCAATCCCCGGCTGGGTCACTCCTGGATTTTCGCAAGTGGTTGTCGTGCCGGACGATGCTGCTGGTTGGTGGGTTTTCTTTGGGATCTCCCATTTCCCCCACTCCTGAATTCTGGCATTACTCCATTCTCACCATATTTCACCCACATTGGCTGTCAATACTTCGTTGTTTAAAGCCACCCAAATCTTTCCACTCTTTACTAGGAGCTATAGTAGGATAATTTGTGGTTGAGATGTTCCCCGAGGTGGCATGCGGCATCATCGCAGTCGGATTCTTCATAGATTCTATCTCCGATACATAGGTGTGGCAAGTGGTGTGCTTGGCTGAACTAAACACCATATGGGATACCCTGGCCCAGCCACTGGAGGTGGAGTCAGTAAGAGTCAGGTGCTAACGCTCTGTTGTCCAGTGTGGGCAATAAATAAGTCTGAGCGATGACGACGAAGTCAGCTGCATCAAGAAGACACTGAAGAATTTTGAGGTTACCATAATGGACATCGCTTCCAGGGTCTATGCAACAGAGCTTATCAACCATCAACCGAGGCAGCCAGTGTGTTAATCATGTGGACAGCCAGGGAAACTGTAAACCTACTACGTTCAAAAACAACAACAGCTGGAGAGTAAGCAGCAATACACAGGGCAATTACAACACCTGAAAACTTATTAAGATCGATCTTGCGGGACAAAGATTGGTAATTGCTGAAGAGAAATCGCAAACATTCTTACTGGTCCATTTCGTAAAATAGGACTTCGCTGTCCTATTGGCTGTGGGGAGCCTAAATGATGTTCCTTGTCAAATGGAAGCGACTGTAATGGTGACAATATCATATATCCTCGAACCTTCTCCTCATCGATCGTCTGACAATGGCATGAAACAGTGTTATTTGACTACACTAATGGACGAGACCACATCAGTTAGTGGTAAAAGAAGGGTGAATCTTGGTGACTTTAGCATAGATAATGCTTTTTACATAACAGAAATAGAGAATGACTATCTTGTGGAGCTTGTATTACGTAATCGGTGTGCTATATTGACACTCGGCTGGAGGTCCTATGGGCTGGCAATACAGAGAGTTGATGGTGTCAACATAACGAGATTTATTTTCAACAATGAGCAATCCAGTAAGTCTGTCAACCCACTGTGCTGCCCTCTTAAAGCAAAATTGTCATTGTAGGCGGATGTCAGGGAACATTTGTCAGACATTTATAACATTGAATCAGTTGAGAAAGGTGGCATTACCGCAATGTGCACCTGTATCAAGAACTTTAATATCTTCAGACTAGGAGAATTTGCCATTTAGAATTATTAATTGGTCTGACAGGCTTGCCTCGTTCATACTTCCAAATGTTCCTGAAGCTTCGAGACCACAAAATATCGAATGCCCTCTACCAGAACTACCAGAAGAACTTTTAGCAAGAAAAAGAGAAGACCTCAATTGGCAACAGGAGAAGGCTGTCTCCAAACTACTGCAGATAAAGCGGGATGCTTTCTCCTGTGGATCAAATGACTTTGTAAGGACTAACGTCACATGACATCACATTGATATAGGAGAATACATGTCCGTTAAACAACCGTCAATACAACTAACAAAAGCTTCACATTAGGCAGTTAAGGGTATCCTGAAGGAACCATATCCTCCCATCGTACTTTTTAAGAAGAAAGTTAGCTTTGTCAGATTTTGTGTTATTTACAGCCAGCTTGATAAAGTAAAAAAAACTCTTACTCACAAGGATAGACGACACAATGACGAGCCTAGCAAGTTCAAAATGTGGTTTTCTACCCGTACAGAAGACAAGGAGACTGCCTTTCACATCCAAGGGAAAGGAACCTGGCAGTTCAAACGTGTGCCTTTTTTTGTTATAAAATACCCCTGCCACTTCCTAGCACAGGATGGAAAAAGTCCTCCTCTTAGACAATTGTCACAGGAATTACATTTTGATTTACAATTTGAACAACACCTAAAATACCTAGACTTTGTATTCCAAAAAGTGGCTGCAGCCAAACTGAAACTGGTCCCTAAGACATGCCACATTTTTTTAAAGCAAAATTAATTTCTTGGAACATATAATATCGGCCTATGGGATCGAAATGGAATCTGAAAATACCAAAGGAATAAGATATTGAACAACATCAATTTACAAAAGCGGAATGGGTGTTTTTTGGGTTTATGCACTTACTACAATCGGTTTCTACCTGGGTTTGCCACAGTTACAAAGGAACTGCATGAATTTAACGATGCAAAAAGAAACTTTTTTCGAATCATTGAGTGTGAAGTTTCTTTTAGTAACTAAAATAAATTATGAGATTTTCCCCAGTTCTTGGTTTCCGAAGCAGTGTGGGCGAGTCCTTTTTTGAAACTGATGTTAGTGGTGTAGGCATTTTATCTGCCTTATTGCAGATTCAGGATGGGAATGTATTCCAGTGGCCCCCACTGGAATACTTCAACAAATTACTGCACTAGCCTGCGATACATTAATAGGGAGCTGAAGCGCCCTAATGTCTGACGTGGACAGTTATTTTGTCTTTCTGAATAGGGGATAGCCCGCTTCAGCTTCAGTCTGTTCAAAATTTGTTTCCCATTCAATTCTTAACTCGGGGTAATGTTTGGAAACAGTAATGTTTAAGAGCAGCTTCTGAAGAAAAATAGAACATAATTATAATTAATTTTGCTCAGTAATTTTGAAAAAGACTGATACCTCAGCTATGGAAGAAAGACATTCTCACTGCCATCGTAGTGATGAAGTAGCAGCATCTTTAAAACCAAATAGTTACTTGAGAAACGTCTGAGACAAAGTAAAAATTTATTTTTCATGTGGTGGTAAAGCACTTAGCAAACAAAGGAGACGATACAGGAGGGGGCCAGAAGTAAAAATTTATTTTTCATGTGGTGGTAAAGCACTTAGCAAACAAAGGAG
>NQII01010009.1:0-32966 GCA_002778355.1 Clitarchus hookeri
CGCGCCGCACCTCGCTGCCACCTCTGCGGCCAGGCTCACCGCACTATTGATTGTTCCTTGCCTAACAAGGACGATCAGTCACTTAGACGTTGTGTGGTTTGTGGAAACAACCACGCAGCAAATTTCCGGGAGTGCACCGCCTATAAGGCGGACAAGTGACGCTTCCTGCCTGCCGAGGAGCGCAAAAAGCGCCAGCAGCAGAGCAAGCTGTCGCAGCTCCCCCCTACACCTCATGTGGCTGAGTATAGGGCTCCTCACGTTCCTTGGCCAAAACCATCCCCTGACCAGTGGAATACTGTTCAGGGTCGTGGGCCCAGACGCACTCTCGTTCCCAGCTAGGCACAAGGCCTCCCTGTACCCACGCATAACCCCTATGGCCCGTAAGAAACTTGCCCGTAAGAACCTCTGGTCGGAAGGGCAACACTACACCTACATGTAATTTTGGGTACATCACATTCTGCACTTCACAAAAAAAAACCTCGGATATGCTGGGCTGAAACGCACTGGACTTTCCAGTAATAGCCAATAATACGCGCACAAGCGCCAAGTGTTTGTTCCTCCCACCCCAATCAAGGGAAAGGCGAGCGCCCAAACTCGTCCTCTAAGGTGCGTAAATATCCTTCGAAGCAGACTGTCGCTCGCTAGCGGCAGACAGCTACCCAGCCCCCTACCACGACCTCTTCATTAGTTCAGGTGCCTGCTCAATCAGAGGCCTGCTTCCTTCGCGTACCACACCACACCGGCCAGTTCGAGAACTCCTCCCTCCGCTGTCGTTTCAGGGCCAGCTTTATTTAATTTAATAAAGTTATGCCCTAAGGCTCAAGGCAATCCAGCACTCGCCGAGATGCTGGAGAGCCTTTTCACTCTCCTCACCATCTGGATGGACCCAGCTCGAGGGCAAGATGACAAATCTCAGGCACTCCTGGGTTTCGCTCTGATGATGCTTCCCAAGCCTCTTAATTCTTACTAGAGGGCAGAATAACAGTCTGCCCTCTCATAGTTTTAAGGTTATTGATAGTATTGCTTATTGGAATGCCCATGGCGTTCGCAATAAGAGGCACGAGCTAGTAGAATTCATTTCTCGGCACCAGGTACCTATTATTGCTATTAATGAAACATATTTGCACCCACAAATTAGATTTACAATTCCGGGATTTTAATGTTATCGTTCAGATAGGGACCAGTATGGTGGCGGAGTATTAATTTTAATACACCATACTATCGCGTGCTCTACAGCTAAATTGCTTGAACTAGATAAACTAGAAGCAGTGGGTATTAAAGTAAGGCTAGGAAGACAGCAGTTCTCAATTTATTCTCTATAATGCCCGCCAGGACGCACTGTTTTGCACGCCGATTTAAATAAACTAACAAATTCTTCGCCTGTTTTATTCGCTGTCGGCGATTTAAATGCAAAACATCCCGCTTGGGTATCTCTCGTGCGTACAGCCGATGGGACTAGTTTATTTAGACACCAGGGGCAACACAATTATTGTGTTAATGCACTCAGCGAACCTACTTTTCAACCATGAATTAATCACAGGCCCGATATACTATATATATCGTGCTTAACAAAGGCCTTCATATAAACTTTAGAATTAGAAGAACTCCATGAATTGGCTTCGGACCATTATTCTGTCCGCATGTTGTTTAATGATGTTGAAACAGACAACATGCCCATTCGTAAAGTTAAAGATTATAAGAATTCGACTTGGCCGGCTTTAAAGAATACCTGGACGTGACAGTAAATCTACCAGCTCTTATCAGTACCCCCAAGGAATTTGACTCTGCTGTAATTCATGTCACAGAGATAATTCAGACAGGAATTGCTAATTTTGTCCCGGAAAAAACCCCGCGGACTCACGCAGATACACTGCCTGATAATATGAGGGAGCTTATCTGGCGAAAAAACAAGCCGCGCAGGTGCTATTCTCGGTTTCGTACTAGGCCAATTAAAGCCCAAATAAACTACCTTAGAGAGAGAATTGATACTGATATCAGAATCTGGCAAATATAAATTTGGAATGACAAATTATCCCATTTATGCACCTCACATGACAAAGGCGTTTACAAAGAGACGCGACCCTATCCCACCTCTGCAAGGCACTGCAGGCACGGCTTACACGCCCCAGCAAAAAGCTGAAGCTGTGACCGCTCATTTAGAAATAGCTTTCCAGCCCAATGCTGATCCCTCAGATGCAGCGTTTGTGGCTCACATTTATAGGAACCTCCGAGTGCGTTTGCAACAACCTTCAGCTGCTGAGCTAGAACCCACGCATGCCGACGAGGTAAAAAGAATAATTAAACGAATGAAGCCACGTAAAGCACCTGGATTTGACACCCTGCAGGCTATAGTTCTCAAGCAACTCTGCCTAACAGTATACTTGAAGACATAGCCGAGTCCATAAATACGAGTTTTAATCTCGCACACTTCCCCACCTCCTGGAAATGTGCTTCAGTCTTTGTATTTTCCAAACCGGGTAAAGACCCGAAACAGTTACAGAACTTCCGCCCTATTATTCTACTCAGCTCGCTTTCTAAGATTCGCAAGCGTGTTTTATTGCGGCTTCTTGAAAATCACATTCGCGAAGATAATATTTTTCCTGTTGAGCAGTTTGGCTTCACGAAAGCCCACTCTACCGTTAACAAGCTCGTAAGATTATCCGAGCACATAACTCATACTTTTAACTGGCATCATTACACCGTCGCAGTATTCTAGGATGTCCAAAAGGCTTTTGACAGGGTTTTTCATGCAGGGTTACTGTATAAATTATATGAGAATAACTTCCCAGATTGCTACATTAAAATTATTAGCTTCATATTTAGATAGGCGCTCGTTTACTGTTTCTATTGATGGAGCGACCTCACAAAATAAAATCATTAGGGCTGGTGTCCCCCAAGGCAGTATATTAGGTACAGTATTATATAACATTTATACCCACGATATTCCACGCCTCCCTAACTGGCATGTTAATTTAGGAATTTATGCAGATGAGACAGTTATATACACGCGATCTTGCAAAGCTGAAGTTTCCACTCAGCGCGCAAGGCACAGCTCAATGAGCTTGAGAATTACTTCCGACTGTGGCGAATTAAAGTAAATGTGGGAAAATGCGAGGCTGTAGTTTTCACTCGCCGGAATATTCCTCCCAATCTGCCACATCTCACTCTGTTTGGGGAGGATATACCATTTAAAGATGAGGTAAAATAGCTCGGCCTTATTATGGATAAAGAGGCTGACATGGCGACGCCATGTTGAAGCTAAGAAGAACTTAGCTTATGCGCGCATGTCAGTCTTATATCTTCTTTTAGCTCGTGACTCTGGTTTGTCACAGAAAAATGTGATACCATTAGATCAGGCATTGATTCGCCCCATTATTACTTATGCAGCACCCTCCTGGGCCTATTATGCACAGACTGACTTACATTTATTGCAGATGGTGCAAAATAAATGCCTTAGACTGGCCGCTGAAGCACCTAGATATACCCCTATTAGATGCTTGCACGCCGAATTAAAACAATTAATGCTGGACGAAGTAATTCGCAAGCAAACTGAGCGTTTCTATCAATTAAGCGAGGAACATACAAATCCTCTCATAACTGCCCTTGGGGATTATGATTTAGGTTTAACTGAGCGCTATAAGCGACAAAAATCGCTTCTAGCGCACATGTCCCCTTAGCCCTGCTTGTAACACACTGCCAGGCCAATCAAGTTAGCATCTACACAGTCTCTTAGGATAAATGTGCATACATTATCTTTAGGTTAATAATCAACCAGGCTGTTGTCTGATTGGCTCATAGTTTTAGATATAGTTGATTAATCCTATCAATGGATACAAGATATGTATGCATATAATTATATATAGTTAATTAATTACCAGCTGTATGTCTATATGTCTGACCTTTAGTCCGGCATACGGGAGAAACCCTACCGATGGCTAGGGGCTGCATTTAGTATATTATCTTTAGGATAATAATTAACCACGCTGTTGCCTGGTTGTGTCATAGTTTTAGACATACTTGATTAATCCTATCAATGGATACAAGATATGTATATATATAGTTATATATAGTTAATTAATTACCCGGNGACATACTTGATTAATCCTATCAATGGATACAAGATATGTATATATATAGTTATATATAGTTAATTAATTACCCGGTTTATATCTGTTTCTCTGACCCTCAGCCAGGCACATGGGAGAAATCTACCGATGGCTACAGGCAGCGTATAATATATTATCTTAGTTAATAATCAACCACAGTCAAACTGTAAGTCTGATTGACTGAACACAAAATTTTATCTTGGTATTGCTTACATCCATTTGTTTTTCATAGCATCGTATTTTGCTAAGTTAAATGGGTACTTTAATATGCTGTTCTGATCATCNCTTACATCCATTTGTTTTTCATAGCATCGTATTTTGCTAAGTTAAATGGGTACTTTAATATGCTGTTCTGATCATCCCTAGGAAAGTTTGGATAGTAGCCCTTATAAAGAATTTTGAAATATGTTTGTTACATACACATTGCATAAAACTATAACTATTAACTTTAATGATAAAACTCACAGCACCAAAANTGAAATATGTTTGTTACATACACATTGCATAAAACTATAACTATTAACTTTAATGATAAAACTCACAGCACCAAAACACTTATATTCAAGTAAAGCTGAGTTCAGCAACTTACCGGATGGCACAATGGGTGTGAGGTCATGTATTATTGACTCCCAAGCACTCTAACATTTCCATCTGGTCGATGTTGGTTGAGCATTCGTAGCTGTGCAGGTGGAACTCTAATGCTCACTGGTGGGATTTTAATAAAGGAAGGTAAAGCGACTGACATCCGATGTTACCTAATATACATAGCTAGAATGACACTCGATGGTTGCTGTGAAATAAGGCATCACGTTCAAGTGACGAGGAGACGTGTCTCATGATCGCTCGTGTTCAACTTCCCAGATGACCCCATTTGTGAACGCTCATGTATTTGGGAAAAAANGAGATACATATCCTAACCCAGGTATGCTTCAAAAAGCATACGAAACACCAGGCCACCACCCTTCTGAAGTAACTTACAGCTCAATTCATTATGATTTTGATAGCGTAGAACCAGTCCCAGTGCATAATAAAAACAAAGCAAATGGGTAGATACATGTAACTAATAATATTAATTTGAATTTACCATATAAAAAGATAAAATTTCAAGAGATTGTGATCATACACAAATATGTATTCCCACAATGAGTTTTATGGATACTGGTATCGATTATCAGGAGAGTTAAGTTTTTTCCAAAATCATATAATCGCATTGTAGGAATAGCATGTAATTCAATTTCCTAAAAACTCAGCATAGAGTATTTAGTTCCTTGACATATATCGAGTTTCACACATAATATTCATACTGTGATGACTTCTGGAAGTATGATGCCTTACAGACAGTGACGAGCGTTGTCATTTTAGTGCATGTCATTGTTTAATTTTGTTAACTTCTAAATAGTTTATTCTTAGCATGTATGTTACAAATGAGATGATACATGACATTAATGCTGTGTGTACTATACATCTTTCTGAAATTGATATGGAAAGAGTGACGTAGTTCTGCTTCGTATAAATCATAACACGTAAGTAACACTGTGTGTTGAACTGTCGCTTTCTTACTGAGCCACACAAGAAATACTGGCATTGTACAGACCACTAGTCTATTGTATTGCTATATGGTGTTGAACCTCCTCATATGTTGTCCTGCAGGTATCGACTGCTGTGGTGGAACCCTACAACGCGGTACTGACTACACATGGCACAATCGATCACTCGGACTGTGCTTTCATGTGTGACAACGAGGCCATCTACGACATCTGCCGCCGCAACCTTGACATCGAGCGGCCCACATACACCAACCTAAACCGTCTGATCAGCCAGGTGGTGTCCTCCATCACGGCCTCTCTGCGCTTCGATGGCGCACTCAACGTGGACCTCACCGAGTTCCAGACCAACCTGGTCCCCTATCCTCGAATCCACTTCCCCTTGGTCACATATGCGCCCATCGTCTCGGCCGAGAAGGCCTACCACGAGCAGCTGACCGTGGCCGACATCACTAACGCTTGTTTCGAGCCAGCCAACCAGATGGTGAAGTGCGACCCGCGACATGGAAAGTACATGGCCTGCTGCGTGCTGTACCGCGGCGACGTTGTGCCCAAGGACGTGAATGCAGCTATCGCCACCATCAAAACCAAGAGGAGCATCCAGTTCGTCGACTGGTGTCCCACCGGATTCAAGGTTAGATTCTCTTCTTTATGCTTATGCAGATACACAATTTCATTAAATAAGCACACTAAGCAAAATTTGTTCATATAAATAAAATGTACAACTCTAGTGGGAAGGAAAAGAATTAATAACAGATAACAATAACATTGCAACAGGCCAAAGTCCAGTTCACCTATTACACAGAAGGGCATTTATAGTACCTTGCCAGATCGCATTATAGTAAAAATAGGCATACGGGGACAACCTACAGGATCCGGGTTTCCAGCTGTGATGTCGGCCATCTTAGACATAATCTTTGATTATGTCACAGCCACCATTTTGGATTATGCTACTATCACCATATTGGATGATGTAGCAATGATATTTAACTGTCATCAACTTGTTACTGGCCACTGTTATGTTTCTGGCCAAAATTTTGTTTCTGGCCACCATCTTGTGGTGGTCAGAATTTTTTTCAACCGAAATTTGGGTTCTATTCATCTATTTCCTAAGTACTCACATTTGTTCAAATGCCGTTTTATTTGTGGCAGCCACCTTGGATTCTATTTTTTAGTTACCTAAGTTTCACCATNTATTTCCTAAGTACTCACATTTGTTCAAATGCCGTTTTATTTGTGGCAGCCAACTTGGATTCCATTTTTTAGTTACCTAAGTTTCACCATCTGTTCTGACAAAAAATTTTATGTTTACCATTTTGAATTTTACTTATTCTAAGTCATTTTGTGTCTTCCTTCTTAGATTTTAATATTTCTCGTCACAATTCTTTCATGCTCTGTAATTCTATGTCCACCATCTCGGAATACATCACAACCACCATTTTTGATTATGCCACATAACCTTAATATTTAACTATCAAAATTTTGCATTTAATTTGTAATTTGTTTTCTTGTTTTGTCAAAAGGTGAGCTTGTATCACTCGCTGTATGCCACCATCTTTGTAGGACTAAATATTATAATTTAAATATGATTTATGTTATATTTTCATTCATGGAAGACTTATAAAGATGTTTTACTGTTATGAAACTTATAAAATTTTATCACTTGTGTATTACAAATAATAATTTAAACATCTATAAAAACTGCTAATATTTTTCTCTTTGTGTAAGACTTGTATTATTTCCACTCATATTGCATTTGTACTATTTTCTCACTCGTATAATCTAAATAATTTATTACTCGTGTAATAATTAGAAAGATTATTACATTTATTTCCACAATTCCCCTCTGTATACAAAATAATAGTTGGGTTTACAAAGTTCTAATTTCTAATCAATCATTTTGCATCTTTAAATTCACTCAGATATCAATTTAAACTTTACATATTTTCAAATCAAGTAATAAAAAATTATTTCAGAAATTTCCTTTAAGCACACCTAACTCAAGTGTAGAATAACCACGAAATATATATATAAGCAAACATGTTTCATTCAAATTCAGCATACCATAATTCAGATTATGTCATATCTACTATAAATTAACCTAAAGCAGTATAAACATGTTGAGGCAGCGTTTGAGTAGTTGTCAGACAAATCGCCTCCAAACCTAGGCGAACCGGGTTTGATTCCCAGTGGCTTAGATCCCACATTTTTGCATGTGGAAATCGTATCGGACGATACCACTGGTCGTTAGATTTTCATGCGGAACTCCCATTTCTACACGACCTTGCATTAGGCGCTGCTCCATGCCCACTTCAACATCATCGGCTCTCAAGACCTCGATGTTAAGAGCTACCCAAATCTCTCCACTCTATGCCTATCCCTACATGCCTCTAAACATTCATACCAAACATACCATCCACTATAACATAAAACATCAGACATACTGATAAACCATACCATCGACTATAACACAAACAACACAGTCATACAGTTTATTGCTCTCATATCAGAAATGCATATCGAAATCAAACAAATTTCCCCCATTGTCATCCGCTATACATACAATATACTATAACACAAGCTATGTGAATAAAATGTAACAAGCACTATAACTTCATTATTACAAGCAACTATATAGTCCACAACAAAATGGCATGATACAGGCAATCCATCCCATCAGTAAAAAAAAAGATAAAACAAACTAAATACCACATTATCAATTATAATTCAGGCATACTTCACTCATACCACGCAACAACCCAGTCCACATCAACAATGCATAGCAGAGTGACACAAACATAACTTCCCACACAACATTCCCAACTGACACAGGAAGACAAATTATACTAGATACCATAGCAATATTACAAACTGATATCGGGCAAATACACTAGACATTAAACCGCCCAACAAAATACACAACCATAACAACCAAAAAGCTACTTATCAGTGGAGGCCAGCTGAACCATTACATAATTATACATGCTACCATTCTATTCATCATACCGACCAACAAATAACAAATATACTGGACAACATATCACACAACATACCGATCAGGCACTCACTCTAACACAAGAAAACCTGCATCATACATAAAATGATAGAATCCATTATAAACCAAGAAAAACTTAGTCAATACTAATTAATCATAAGAAACACGATACCTTAAGCATANAAAAAAAAAAAAAAAAAAAAAAAAAACAATTCCTGCCAACTAATAATATGTGCCATACTACATCCAATTGCTCACTGAAAGCATAACATTTCTATGACACTATATCAGAATATGAGAAATAAAACATACACTAAGAAACTATAGAGTTCAAACCAGTCCATAACATTATCATACCGACCTTCCATACCATCTGCCAAATGCACTGGAATCAGACAGATGTAACAGACACCATACCACCAAATTCTCTGAGAAACCATAGCATTCTACAATAAAAAAACAAACAAGAGATAAAAAAACGATCTTCCCATATCATCCACTATCCCGACATTACCAACCATAATCAGGAAAATATGCAAGACAACGCCCACTATAACTCACTCATTACTCAGCCATACCAAGCAACGATAAATCCATCACCATCCTTCCACTCTTTCTCTCCACCTCCTAACCACACCTTTCCTCCTGCTCCTCCTCCTCCTCCTCAATCTCCTTTCATGCTTACCTTTTTTACTTCGGTCACTTAAAAATATTTCCAATGATTCCTTCAAGCATGCCATAAACCATAGCCTACAAATTAAGAACCACAAATAAAATACATCAGGCATACACATTCAGACAAAACTCAATCTATCACAATCCAGATTAAATCATACCTATCCCATCTTACCGTTATATACTATAAATTCCCACATCCCTTCAAACCTCGCTTCATACTACGAACCATTTCATCAACTGTAAAAAGAGAAAATTGAGTCGTACTAACCAACCATTCCATCAACTACAGTGCGCAAAAAAAGTTTTGCATAACAGGGATTTGAGAACTACAGTGTTGTTCACAACCAAAGATAAAGGAAGGAATGAAAATACACACTGTCTGTACAGAATATCACGTCTGACTTGGTGACACAATCTGAAGATTACAAGAAAAAAAACATGATATGCAGCAAAGTGCAAAACGCTGACGGGTAATGCAAAACGTTTTGCGCCTTGTATATCACAGGAATAAACTCAGTTTTACAGTCCACATCGACCACCGTAACACGGACAAACCTATTGACCCAACCATACATCATACCAACAACAAACACATATAGGCGACACCTTCCAAAATAACTCAAAAACACTCCGGATATACCAAGCAACCATATAGCCCAAAAAAAATCTTCCACTTCATCCTCAATGTCCATCATTATTGTTTCAATCACTTTAAATATTTCCAAAGTTTCCTTCAAACAAGCCTTGTCCTAGCTCAAACTTTCTTACTGCCCTTACCATTCACCATACCAACATAACCGATCAAAAACAGAAAAATATTCCAGATGCTGTACCACGCAACATGTCATCCAATATAACCCAAGAAAATATTTCGCCATAACAATCAACTACACCATTCACCATGCGAATATACAGTTCAGACCACCCATACCAATCAATGCCAGACAAATGCACTAGTCATCATACCACCTATCATACTGACCAACCATAACAACCACCTTAGTTACAGTACAATATTGACTACCAAACAAGCTATCTTCACATACCTAAAAATATTATCCACTCTGGCCATCCACACAAAATAAAATATATTGGCAACCATACCACCCATCACCATACAAGCTAGCAATAACATCACCATTAACAAAGACTGATTTAATCAGACATTCACTGCCAAAAAAAGTATCATAACATGAATCGTTTCATCCTCTCTAGATCAGCATATTTACATACTATGTCGGAGTTCCACACATATCAAGTTATTCATATTAACTGAATACTTGTCTCGATAAGTAATATTTATTTGCACTCTATGGAGAACTGAAGAACCTTATTCACATATTTTGCTTATGTATCGCAGTAGAGATAGATCCACATAATTTGTAACAGTGAAGTCATACATTTAGCAGCATGCAAGAATCGTTTGAAATGCTTACTACCTAACCAGGGAAGAACAGCTAAGAAAGTTTTGCACAAATAAATTTTGCTCCAAATACCAATTTATTCTTATTTATAGAGCATGCAAGCAGAAAATTACTGTAAATCTAAAGTAATGATATAACCGAGCAACAGGCCAATTTTATATCCCACTATGCTTTAATTAATAACGTCCCTTTAACCACCACGCTGTCCCTGTTTAACAGAACATACAAATTTATCAAGACCAAATCTGACCTGTAACATTTACCAAGACAGCTGAAGACATTCTCGAGCAGCAGTACCAGAACAATAGGACAACAGACTCCATACAAAGTACATAGGCCCTCTACGACCAAAAACAACTGGTCCTCGTAAGTTTAAAGACTGATACAGGAAAGACATTGTTGAAAAAGTTTTGCAAATAGATTTCTGCAACTTGCAAGTGAGCCACAAATGCTAATCGAATTTGATGTGTTTGTAAATATATCTGCTTTTGTTATAGGCTCATTAAAAAAATATTTCCATTTGTCAGATAATTTAAATCCACACACACAAGATAAATAAAACCAGTGCATTATTACCTTGCAGCAGAATCCAGAACATCTCGCACTACAAATACACACAGATATAGTCACTGAAATGCTTCACATGACTCTCCTTCGGAAGAAATAATATTTACGCAATGGTAAAAATAATTTTCACAAACTTTTTCCCACCATAATACTATATTTATTTACTATGAGAGAAATGCTTTAAATTTAGTTTCATTGAAAATTATTTACGGATTCTATTGGTTAAGAATTCCTACAGCATCGGATCTAGAAGCAACAATAGCCATTCGCAAATGCTTAAAAGTAAAACTTGTGAGAAATATTTCATAACTATCAATTCATATATAAGGGAATAGTCATGACAAATTGTCAGGCTGCCTTTTGCCATGAATTTGAATTCGTTTTTATACCTACATAGCTCCGCTTCCCAGACCACAACTAATGTTTTATTTCTATCCTTGGCTATACAGCAAGTATTCATTTTCCTCCCATATTGCCAAATGTTTTCTCAACATGTGTGTGATTACCGAAATTTTCACCTGCGCTTGTCATGTAAACCATTGTAGTTTACATACACTTTTACCGAAATACCCGCAGCTTACTAGACATTTATAAATAACTAACGAACCGGCCGGGCTTCGCCAGGGTACAATTGAGTTTTACAATGATACACTAATAAATAAATTGGGAAAAGACAATCCATTTATATGAAACCAGAATAAAAAATTATGCTATGTTGGCCTAGGTTTTTAACTGATTGCGGCAACCCAAAAGGAAGGAAATATTTATTACCCGATACCCAAGAAGTAGGGTATTGTTTTTGGAGTGTATATGTGCAACTATCGCGTAGTTACCACGTTTATGCTTTCTATCAGCGGTATATGAAAATAAAAACGTGAGTTGCATTAAGTTGTAGCTACAGAAATAAGTGAACCTATGTATTATTTTTTGCACCTGTCTGAGGGAACTTAATCGATCACCATAGTTAAGCAATGTTCACAGAGGCACTCATTTGGATGGGTGACCGTTTAGTGGCATAACATGTGAGCGCTTCCGGACTTCTGAGGGCACGTTAAATATTCGGTCCCTGATGTTATCGAATGATAGCAGTCGTTAAGCCATTTCAGAGGTGCGTTCGTGGCCTGATAAACTCTGACATAAAAAGGAAAATATATTTCGGTCACGTTCCCAGCAGTTGCAGAATTAAGTTTTGTTGTTATTCCACAGGAACCGTACAATATTCCAGGACCTAAATACATACATAACAAATTTCATCCAGATCCGTTCAGCCGTTGTGGAGCTGAGTGGTAACATACAAACACACACAGCCATTCCCATTTATAATATTAGAATGATTAACAAGCAAGGAACAATTTAACATAGAAGATATTCATTCGTATAAAACAAAAATTTTAAATAATATGAATTTTTTATTCCTTTTTTTACAAAATCACACATTACATAAATGTATAAGTCCATAAATCATTATCTCCGACAGAAGAATGATAATGATGAGTCCGATATAAAAGTACAAGGGCACAGGATCCAGGCACTAGCCAGCTGCCATGTTGTGATGTAATTTAATAGGTAACTTAAATCTCGATGACCTTGACCTCATAAATGTAACCTCATATAACATTAAAGCAAAAAAAATTCTAAAAGTACTAGCCAATTTAAAAAATGAGATTAAATAATTTCCAAAAGGTTTCCAAAAAAATGTAAAAACTAAAGATTAGTAAAAAATTTTGAATAATTCTGAAAAAAAAAACTTTAAAGACTTATATGCAGTAGGTCCAATTCTTTAAACAAAGATGGTGGAGCACACCTCCTTCCGGCACAAAGACCAGCAGATGACTGACCTTAACACTGTTTTATCATTGGGTAATATGTCACACCTCTCTGCTTAAAAACATAGATTGACTAATTACTTGGTTTCCCTATACCCCCTCCAAACCCGTCCAAATATTTCTGTTGGCTCCTCTCTAGCATCTCATTGGATTTACATCACACCAACTCCCATCCTCCCAAACCTTTGTTGGTTCTTCTTGAAACTCTCCTTCCCACCTTAATCACCATAAATTTGTATTAGCAGTTTAATTGTTTCCATATCCCCCTCCACCCAATATACATTTTCGTTGGTTTAACATCACCGCCGACAACCTCGCCCTCGAACAATTCTCTCCACTTAGTTTAGCCGCTGTTTTATATCAATAGAACGCTACTCCCTAAGCACGGGGGAAGTACAAGCCCTTGTGATGGCTCTTGTCCTCCCTTTCTTAAGCATTTCTCGATGCCAGGTTAAGGATAGCTAGTCCATCCCGCCTGGCTGTTGATCAAACTGTTTTTTCTGTGGCAAGCTGGCAGTCTGTTTTGTTTAAGGTCCCTTGGGTAGCGCCAGGGGGCCTGGTACCCATATCTGTTTCCTCTCCTTCCCTGNACATTGTTTAGGTAACTCTACTTGTTTTAAGATTTTTCTACTGTTCTTCCAGTTGGAAATTGATATAAATTATTTCGGGGGTTGACTTCCAAGTATTTCTACAATTAGGCATTGAAGATTGGCAGTCTTCATTTTTAAAAACAACTTCGTATTTTAAACGTCATTCAAAAAAAGGAAATCGAAAATTAACGATATTGTCTCGTAAACATAAGTTCAGGCAAGTCACAATGCATAAAGTGGAACAGAGCAGCAACTGTCGAGTAAAGTTATAAAGATGTTCTGTAATTTGCTATATATTGATGCATGACGTAATTATGTATCAGCCGCGGCGCTGTAACCACCACCCCCACCCCTTGACAGCTTAAACCAGTGTAGAGAGACTCGTGTCTGTCGTAATCACAGCAGAGAAAGTTCGAGCAGAGGTAGATATGCGCATGCAGGCTATTACATGTGTCACTGCTGCGTAGTCCTCCCCACCCACCTCTCCCCTAGCAAGCCAAGTAAAATTTGTAAGCGCCAAGATATCACGAGCTAGGCAGGTGTAGTTTGCCTGAAGTCAGAAAACACGTACCGCGGAAGAAATAGCTGACAAGCTGGAAAGTGGTGCCGAGAACAGTCCCCCCCCCTCCAGTTAACCACGGGACAATGTGGACACGCACCGCGGAGAAGCTGACAAGCTTTGAAAGGACACCACCCACCCCCTCGTCGCAAACAAGGAGACGCGTGCCGACAGTTAGGGAGGGAAGCTAGAAAGGATATAAGCCCCTTTGCAAGGGGATGGGATTTCAAGATTACAGCAATGAGAGGCTAGTCTGCATCAGTGATCAGTTGAAATTCAGTAGTGCAGAGAGCGGCCGGGGGATAATGGACCCCCGGCCATAGCAGTACGTCTGTAGGGAGAGTTCATTCATCAGTACCGCACAGAGAGATCCAACCATGTCCGTCAGTCGGAGCAACGAGCAGCATGTGATGCGGGAGTTCGGTACTGCCACCCCGGAATGCGCAGGAAGGTAGTCAGTTGCGACATTAAGGGGTCGGCCAAATCGGGACGCGAGATGCGAAACTCGAGATGCAGGGCCGATTCAGAGACAGTAACCAGAGTTATGTCGGACGTGTAGTTTCACAACGTCGGGACGAGAGTTAGCCAACCAGTTACCCCATAAGTCAGTCAGTTTCCAGTCAGTCAGTTGCAACGCACAAAGAAGGCAGAGTCGAGTGGTGAACATCACCGAGAAATGCCATGTCGAGCAAGTGGGATTGTCCAGTGCAGCCTGTAGCCGCGAAGGACAGGTGGGACCCACAGATGTGGTCCCTCGCCTGGACATGGTAGAGTAGTAAGCAGTCTGTTACAAGCCTAAATCGAGAACAGGAGCGAGTGGTGAGCCCCAACCGAGGGGCACCACATCGAGAGGAAGCCAGCTGCGTGCAACAAGCCAACCACAGTGGGGCCTGTAACAGGGCCATCCAGTTCACCGGACCTCATTTACAGCAAGAACAACTACCACGCAACATGTGCAGATAAGTAACCCCGTCGTCGCTCAGGGACCTGTCCTGACACCTAATGCCCCTACAGCATTAGAAACTTAGCCAGAACGTTGTAATCAGCCCTTTAGGCCTTGAACTCACAGGGCGTTAAAGTATGTGTAAATTCCCGCAACAGTGCCGGGAATGTATAAGCAAATTCCCGTTCAACAAACCTATTCCAAAATAAGAGGTCGAGATGAAGTCATTGTGTAATTTACCCTAAAATCCCTGGCACCCTATAGTCTGTGCCTGGAGGAATTAACTCCGACCCTATGAACCACTCTGTGTGCCACAGGTGGGGAATAGCATCAATATTAAAATTTGAAATTATATTTCTAACCATCTCATAGTTACAAACTGAGAAAAGGTGTTATGGTAATTTCTAAGTATATATTTTTAACATGAATAAATTTCCATTGTATTTTTGGTGTTGGCAACACGGCTTCGTCCTGAGAAAATAGTGGCTTGAAAGGGCTATCTAGTGTCACCCCCCTGCGTTTTTGCGAGATGTGAAGGACCATGATTTCTCTCGTCCCTCGTCTTAAAGGAATCAAATTGGTAAATTATTATATGGTAGGGTATTCCATTACATCATGTCGCAGGGTATTATCGCGCATGCTCAAAATATTTGCATAATTTCCCGCTAAATTACAAAAATCTGCTCAAATTTGGAGTATCTGATTTGGTCATCTAGCCTCTGGAGGAAAATCTCTAAAATAACCTCTAAAGTAACCTTTAACATACGGTACTGGTACTTAGTATTATATTCAATTAATTTATCCGCCATCGATTTCATTGTCAACCTCGCCACCCGTGCCGCTACTGTAATGCTTCATTTGTATTCATCCGATGTGCTCGAAAACGCGACAGGATTGGTAGTGCGTAGAATAAAGAGTGTGGCTCATGTAAGTGACGTGAACAGTTTTTTCATGAAACAAAAGATGAATCCGAATAGCTTAGGAATACAAGTCCATTTTTAAAAAGTGATTCCTCACATTTCATAGCACTATACTGGGATAAAATTCCGTCTTCGCGCGAGTGGTCAATCCCGAGTCGTAGCAGGTTCTGCAATAAATTATGAAAGCATGGCTTGGAAGGCCGAAACTGCATTCCATCACTGTCTAGAGATCTATACTGACTAAATCGACGCTCGTCATTAAATGCATTTTCTCCTAAGTTTAAAATCAATACATTCAAAAATATATAGGCTGTTGGAAATAATAATTTCCGTGCAATTATTTTACACGCAGTGATTAATCTAGCTTTCAATTAACAAATATAAAACTATTTGTATGTGCTAATAATTTACATATAGAAAATTTTGCATGGGATGGGGTTGTATTATGTACTGTGATGAGACACTTGCGTAAAGTACAAACACCACAAGCAAAAAAAGAAACATACAATTCTGTTAACTTCAGCAAAGTTAACACATTTTCAAACATGTTTTGTACTCCATTAAGTAGTATATCTGAGCAATACCGAAAGTACAGTAATCACGACTGGCAAGGATCGCATATGTTACATAACACACCGTATTCTGAACACTGTTCGTGTACACCAACGAAGAATGGTGATGTAGCACTCATACGACATATATCTCCATGGGTCATAGCAAGAAAATTTAATTTTTTGCACCTGTTAACCGACTTTCACAATTACTAATTGATTGTAACAGAAACGCACAAATTTACGGTACTTCCGTATTTCGTTTCTCAAAAATCAATATTCTCTGTTGACCAAGCAGACTATGCTGTAGATGCCCATTTTATATGACTATATGCAAATTTTTGACTCTTTAATTACATACTAAAAAATAACTTTTCACAGCTGATCCCAAAAAAACTTTCTATGTGCTATTGATCCTGCGATGATTGGCCAATGCCTTTTGCCATATGAAAATACTGAGCATGTAATTATCTATGAAGAGACCAGGAAAGAGTACAGGCACTCTGGACTCAACTTCATTTTAACTGACATAGTGCTGTATAATACGATAATCATCGCTAAGGAATCGTCGAATCTCACTAGCCCCAGTATTCTAGCAGTTACTGGACATGTGTTGTTTTCTCACAGGTAGGGATCAACTACCAGCCTCCTACGGTGGTGCCTGGTGGAGACCTTGCAAAGGTGCAACGTGCTGTCTGTATGCTGTCCAACACCACTGCCATCGCGGAGGCGTGGGCGAAGGTAAACCACAAATTAGACCTTATGTACAAGAAAAGGGCTTTCATACACTGGTTCGTGGGTGAGGGCATGGAGGAAGGAGAAATTACGGAAGCCCGCGAAGATCTAGCTGCCTTGGAGAAGGACTATGAGGAGGTGGGGATGGACTTCGTCGAAGAAGAGGAGGGCGAAGACGAACAATGACTTTTATGATAGACGAAATTTGTTTGCACCCTCTGGGCATGTTCTGATTTTGTTTATGTAACTAAACTGATTGTAAATTATATTGTTTTGCTGCAAATATATTATAATAAACACTGACTTTCGCAACTTATTTGAATTTGGAAGCTCCAACTGACATTGCAAATGTGACAAATGTGAGATTAGAAACCCACAGATAAAAAGAGAACTTCATTCACATTAGGGACGATTTAATATTACAACAAGACATTTGCATCAGTACAGCGCAGAGCAACGGAAATTACTATGCCCTTGCCCNTAACAAGACATTTGCATCACTACAGCGCAGAGCAACGGAAATTACTATGCCGTTGCCCTAGTAATCGCAGCTGATATTAAATATACCAGACGCAAGTGGTCACATGTATTTCCTGCCTAACAACTTAATTTCCTCTTCGCTTTTATCAAGAACCAGTAAGATATTTCGTATCATGATTGTTAGGGCATCGTCGGAAGCCTTCGGAAATGATCTTGTCTGTATCAACTAACAGTTATTGATATGTTGTCCAGTCATATATAGCATTCTCTATGAGTTTTACATTTTGTCTGTATTGACCCTTTTGCATTGAAGCCACACAAGTGTTTACCATAGACTAAATATGAGGTAGACCGCTTTTTCTTCTTTTACGCATGTACTCAACATTGGCCTCCCCCAAAAGAACACAACTGCCAAAGTCACATGGTCAACACTGATGAAAGTGTTTGTTTATATTTTTTAATTTTAAATGACAAGTACAATTATATGAATGAAATACTTTTACTAATTTCAAGTTTATCAACCTGCATTACAAATTGTTTAGAGGAAGTATACAAACACCTGAAACCATTTGTTTACAAATCAGTTTTCTGACCTAAAATCCAAACAATACCTCTTTCTATAAGCGTGTTGTCAAAAAAGTAGTTGAATGTTGGGTCATAGAGATTGGTTGTGCGCAGCCAGAGAGATCGGTCAACCTCATCTTTAGCCTATGGTGTTTACTTTCTCACTGCTTATATTTGGATGACAAAGTGACGTTTTGACGTTTGTTAGTGTTCTCTAAGCAACATTTTGTTTCAATTCGTTGAAAATATTTTGAGTTTGTAGTAGATGTGACGGGATATAGTAAATACCAAAGTTATCGCTAATATTTTCTTTAAGGTGAAAGGGATTTTATTTGTGTAAACAACAGTAATATTTGCACAGTGCCATAGTTTGGAAGGCCGTGTTGTGTGCTGTTTGCATTTGATCCAACATGAAGTTACAGGGATGCAAAAAAATCTTTCTTGAAATTTTCTGCTGTTTTGACAGCGGCAAGCAAAAATAAACTGTTTCAAAGAAGGAAGACACTATGGATGCAAGATGTTAAGCCTGTTAACTTGACATGACAAACCTTTAAATGGCTACACAAGTGTATGATATGACAATTTCTATCCGGCAAGTTTAGTTTATTTTTCTTTTAAATGCAAAACTTATAATATCGGTTTTACCACAGTTTTGTAAAATAGAAAGGTAAGGATTTCTGTTTTCATTTTCGAATTTAATAGCTGGTTAGGAGATTCTGTGTACATTTAGTGCCATACTAGGTTATTTTATGTGTATAATACCAGTACGTGAATTTTGATAAATTTTGAGATGATTAAATAACAACACACACAGCTGGGCTATAACTCTTTAAGGTAGCTACAGTCTTCACACAGGTATCCAGCTTGTGATGGTATGTTGGCAGATGGCAACACCAGTTAAAATTTAGCACCCAGTATTTCTGTATTAAAAGCATGCCGAGCAAATATAGAACTATGCATTGCGCAAATATATACTGGAGTATATGTGCATCGTGTAAGGCTAGTGATTGTTTCTTTTTAAAATTGTATGTAGACATATAATAATTTAGTGCTTTCTCTGACAGAATTATATTTACGAACAATGACTAGGAATATTTTAAGTTCACTGTAATTTTTTTTTCTGTTAGGAACCAATAATATTGAATAATGCTGTCTGATTTATTTTAATATTATTGCTGCCACAGTTTGTCATACTCCTGCACAAATACTATGTGAACATTAGTAATAAATGGTGTAGGTTAGTGATTCACTGAAACATTACCTGAGCGGTTGGTGATAGTAATGCAGACGTCATCTAGCGGCTACGTTAAGGAAAGTCAGAATGTTAGACAATAATCCTTTTTAGAATAGAATGGGCATCAGCTCACTGGATGAGCACAAAGTCGCAGTTATCAGGATCGTGAACCGAATGCATTCCCACATTTACTTATGATATATATAGTATATAAGGCTCACAAATTATATAATTCTGTATATGCATTGGTTTTTAATTTTTATTATAACTTACAATGACATTTGTGAATTGGTTAACATGCATCATTAAACTTTACTTTCAAACATTAGGCATCTTTCAAATAGTATAGGCTGTAAATAAATTGATTTACGGGGCTCATGTTACATTGTACCTGCCTGCTGCACTGCCACCGAAAAAAAAACCTCTGCTCAATTAAGGATTGTAATATCCAGTATAACGTTGTAATAAAAATTGTAATATATCTAGTTGATAAATGAACATACATTAGATTCATAGAGATAATAATACCAGAAGAGTTTTCTATTGCAGCCAATAAATTAACCTATGTTTGTTTGTAGCAGACACATCAATTAATTAAAATCATATGGTTAAAGTTACAAGAATGGTGATCACTGCCCTACATAAGTAGTATTAGAATGCTCGTTACTAGGGCAGGTCTAATTGTAATTCTTCATTTAGTTCCAGTATGTTCTGCTTCTTAGTTTATAAAATAGAAAATTTATTTTGTATCTAATCCAATATCTGGAGCATGTAGATAACATGCACACGCGACAAGTCCTGCACATTTCACCTCATGGAACGTTAATATTCTGGAATAATTTACATACGACATTTAATTATTTAGAAGTAAGAAATTATATAAACCATATTCTTAAGAATATCCCCATGATATAGATTTATTTATAAATAACTGAAATAATTTTAAAATTTATATTATTTATCATTTGAAAAATGCCCAAATCTAAAAAAAGAGAAAAAAAAACTGTAAAATGTATTCAAGAAGACCTTTGCGACTAACGACGGGAGGCTCACCCCCGTCTTCAGTTTCGTTGTAGACGAAGCCAAGGGTCTATAATTTCTCTCTGCGATTATAAAATTTTCTAAAATATTGTGATTATTTTTTTATTGAAGTGGTAGATGTCATTCGAGATGGTGACTAAAGGTCAAGGTCAAAGTCGCATGACATCATCCCAGGTTAGTGACAAGGTTGCTTGATTTCATGGTTCCTGCTATTGAGAGAAGGGCAAATAGATTTTCTCAGAGTGTTCCCATATTTTCATATACAAAACACAACATTTTTTTCATTCATCCCTAGCATATATGTCGTCCAAGATGGTGTCCAAAGGTAAAGGTCAAGGTTGCATGACATCACGGTTATTGCTATTGCGAGCAGGTTAAATGGGTTTTCTAAGAGTGTACTCATGTTTTTTCATCGTCCCTTAAAATAAGTACATGTATATAATACTTAAAAAGAAGTAACTTTTAACCTTGCCCTGCATAGCTGAATTTCACTCGCAAAGGTAAGTGCATGTATCACTCGTCTGGTCTGTCACCTTGGAGTCTGAAATAACGACCTGCAGAATGATAAGTTCGAGTATGGCATTTCAGTGAAAACTCTGCCACACGTAGTGTACTCTGAGTGATATTTTGAAGAGACACTCAATTGTGGAACTGGTTGTGTGCAACCACATCTACTGCACGCACTGCAATCCGCTCCATGTGCTCCGCGCTCGGCTCTGCAATCGGCTCCACAATTAGAGGTGAGTTGCGGAGCAGAATGGGTAATTTAAGAGTCAGTTGCGGAGCATGAGTAGATCATTTTCAGAACAGGAGAGTCAATTGCGGAGCAGGAGGGGTCATTTAGGAGACATTTGCAGANTTTAGGGGTCTTTTGTGAAACAGAATGAGTCATTTAGAGGTGATATGTGGAGCAGATGGAGTCATTTATTTGTCATTTGTGGAGCAGGATGGGGTCTTTTAGAAGTTATTTGCGGAGCAGGACAGGCATTTATGGGTTATTAGGGATAATTTAAGGGCAAATTAGTGTTCATTTAAATGCCATTTAGGTGTCATTAGAGGTCAGCCCTGTGAGGGGACAGTCTGGCAGTAGTCAGTTGTCTGTTTTATGTGTAACCATGAGTTCAAGCTGAACGAAGAACTTGTCTGTAATAAACTGTTGAAGATACGCTTTCTGCGATGAGGTGTCAGTCTTGTGAGGGGCCAGTCTTTTTGAGTAGCAAGTCTTGCGAGGGCTCAGTCTTCTTGCTAGGGGGCAGTTTTCTTGTGAGGGGGCAGTTTTCTGGTGAGGGATAAGTCGTGTGAGGGGTCAATCTTGTGTTGGCAGTGATAAAATACTATAACTCCATCACACTTTGAAATAATAACTTTCGTATTAACTATCATTTCGATAACAATTCTCAGTTTAATACAGATAGGCGTATTTCCCACAATTATACTCTGTCCCATATAAGCTGGCCAGATGCTGACAGGTCTGCGAAAGTAGCGCCACTGTTTACATCTGACTACATGTCAGCAGCCGATTTCCTTGTCAATGTACTGTTCATGGGACGTTTTAGGCAAACATGCTATTCAGAAATACGTAGCTGCGATTGTATATTAGTAATAGTAATGTGTACATAAATCATTAATCAGTAAATTGTTATATTAAAGGCCAAAAATATAAATAATTAATTCAAAATTTATTAACTACAAACAAATGTAATGCTAAACAAATTTTAAGATATTTTAGTCTGACTTCTGTCTAAAAAAAATTAGTAGGTTATAAAAGTAAAAATATTAAACCTTGCAAAAAATAAAATATTTGCTAACTTTTTTTAATTTGTCCAAGACAGTGAATTTGGGTAACATTTGCGAGACGATAGTTGTAGCTATTAACACACTTCGAACGTTATAGCGAATATATTCGTGTTGGAAATATGTGACATAGAATAATGTTAGAGTTGTTTAAAAAATATTCACATGGGTCCCACTTTGTTCGGAAACAAGGAAATATGGTACAAGAGCAATATGGCGTATAATTTACGTAGATGAACGATTACCTGCCGAACATAACTGTCAAGTACTCAAAATAGCTGTACACGAAATATATGTTACTTTAAAAATTATGCACAGCTCGCGAAAAATGAAACTAATGTTATCTGTTCGTAAATGTATTATATATAGCAAACAAACACTATTATATTCTGGCTTGTAATGCTTAGAAAAGAATCGCACCGAAGGCTCGCACAACCTTTCAGCGCGTGGTCTGAGCCAAAATTTTTTCTCAAGAGGTACCATCTTTGTAAAGTTGACTGTTCTTCTATTACTGACTCGGAACGAAACGAATTTGAAAAATATTTCGTCAAATTATTAGAAAAAATTATTCAACAATATTATGCAATACTTCTTATGGTATTGGAATTAATATCAAACACGTAAGGAAAGCAGGGTTGGAGAGGGGTGATAAGACGTGATAAAATATTTTGAAATTGTGTTTCGTTTGAATACGGATCTTTTTAATGTAGCTTTAATTTTGAACACCTATACATTTCTACTTTAGCACGAAGTTTAGTTTCTAACACTAAAAACCGCTGTTTTATGACCACTTAAATAAAATATATTTATTAATCTATGAACTCATTCTTATCCGCGTATTTCCTGTTTGTCTGATGAGCGCCGGCAGTGCACTCAGAAAAGCCAGCGTAATAATAATTTTCATTCGTTCAGGCATCAACTTATACAAGTTTTGTAAATGGCACATTGTTTGTTTGGAATGCACCAAGTTACCACTGACTGACTGTCAGAATCTGGCCAACTTATATGAAATTAAATATAACAACACATTATTTCTTTAAAAAATCCTTCAGATAAAGTTAATTTTAGGTTTTTTTTACATACATTGGTATACATTTTTGCACACAATAACACATAGCATTTTTTTGTTGTATTTTTATACTACTTCTTAGTTTCTTATGAATTTGAGTATGTAGGTATTTTGTGGTCATAATAACTAGATGTTTAAAGAAACCTTTTATTTTAATGTAATTTATTTCTCTGATATCTTTTTATATCAATCACCGATTATATTAAAAGTTATTTACCTCCTTTGTCTAAATACTTATGTGGTTTTGCATGCAAACATACAGGGAAGAGCCAAAAAAACTGGTACACCTGCCTCATATCGTGTAGGGCCCCCGCGATCACACAGCAGTTCCGCAAAACGACTTGGCATGGACTCGACTAATGTCTGAAGATATGCAGGAGGCATTTCACACCATGAATCCTGCAGGGCAGTCGACAAATCCATAGGAGAGCGAGACGGTGGAGATCTCTTCTGAACAGCACGTTGCAAGGCATCCCAGATATGCTCAATAATTTTCATGCCTGGTGATTTAGGTGGCCAATGGAAGTGTCTAAAGTCAGAACAGGGTTCCTGGAGCCACTCGGTAGCAACTCTCGATGTGTGGGGATTCGCATTGTCCTGCTGGAATTGTCCACGTCCGTCGAAATGCACAATGGACAAGAATGCGTGCAGGTGATCGGACAGGATGCTTACGTATCTGTCACCTATCAGAGTCATATCTAGATGTATCAGAGGTCCCATTTCACGCCATCTGAAAAAACCCCATATCATTACAGAGCTTCCACCAGCTCTAACAGTCCCCTCTTTAAATGTAGGGTCCATGGATTCATGAGGATTTCTCCATACCCGTACATGTCCATCTGCTAGATACAATTGGAAAGAAGACTTGTCAGATAAGGCAATGTGTTTCCAGTCATAAACAGTCCAATGGCGGTGTTGACGGGCCCAGACGAGGCGTAAAGCTTTGTGTCGTGCAGTCAACAACGATACAAGAGTGGGCCTTCGGATCCGTTGAATAGTTTGCACGCTGGAACTTGTTGATGTCCCAGCATTGAAACTTCGCCAATCTGTCACATTTAATGATTCTCGTCAGTCGTCATTTGTCCCGTTCGTTCATTATTTTTTTCCGGCCACAGCGATGTCGAAGATTTGATGTTTTACCGGGATTCCCGATATTCACGGTACACTCGTGAAATAGTCACGCGAAAATCCACATTTTATCACTACCTCGGAGATGCAGTGCAACGGTACTGTATATTTTCCCAGCAGTAGTAACAATTTCACAGAGCATCGATTAACCGACCGAGGACGGATTTAAAATCGACTTCAATTCGGCTTTTAAAATTGAATCACTGAAATCCGGAAATGTGCCAGTTTGCTCCAGAAACAGCAAATTCACCACGTCATCGATGCTGAGGTCAGATTTATATGTTCGTCAATGTTAAGTCATCTGGGAGGACCTGGGTTCGGGTACTGTGTTGCGTTTGGAGCGGTGTCTCTGAGAGGCTGCTAATTGATTCGAGGTGACAGGTTGCTGTACTGTGGTTGCCGAGGCTAACTTCGAAAGTAACTAGAAATAGTTGGTTATGCAAAACCAGGCGTAAGGCCACGGTGCCATGGCGGCCATATTGGATCATGTAACACCGAAATATCCTGCTCTGTCATTCCTCATCAGCAGTGTCCATATTGTTTTCCCTCGGAATTTCCCTTTTTCCTTTGGAATTAATCTTTTTTTCCTATTGCTATTCTCCTGCTCCATCATTATACCTTTTATATTCATGGTCTTGTATTCTAATTCTTTTACTTAATGTTCAATGTTCTGGCATTCCAATTTTCTTTTCTCATACTCTCTAAATCCTTCCTGTCTCTCCCCCATGGCCATTCTCAATCGTCTGCTCTATACCTTGGTTTTCTCATATTTCTTCTGGTCATCTTTATTCTTTCTTGAATTATTGTCTCCGAACTGTATTCCCTCTCTGTTGCTTTTCATGTACAACATTTTTAATTCACATGACTGCCACCAGTCGGCTGCTGCAGGTGGCTATCTTTATTTCTCGCATCCACCCCCAGAGTTTGCTAAGTTCTACCATTCCCAGCTAGGAGTTCTGGTATCGATGTTGCCTATTTGTGTGTGTTGGTAATCACATCGCCTCAAGGGCGCGATGGCATTGGGGAGTTTAGTTCAAACAGTGGCCGCTAGGAGAGTTCGAATTTTTTTTTGTTTGGTTGTTGTTTCGGAACTAAAAAATGCCAAATTCATGCAGGATCGTTCAGGCACCTGTTGGGCTGGCAGTCTAGCATCTTAACCACATGAGTACTGCGACGTATAGGAATGTAGTATGTTTAGGGTCGAATATGTATATAGTTTGACGCGTGGCATAATTAGGAATTAGAAGTGGTGCTGTCACTAACCCTCCGCCCCACCCGCCAGCTTAAACCAGTGTAGGGAATTCCAGACGACACATGGTGCCCTTTTACGCATACCAAGGTAAAACCGAGAGGTATAGCACATGCAGGCCATTACACGTGTTTCCGCCCTCGGGCCTCCTGCTCTCCCGCCCTCTAGCAAGCCCAGTATAACTTGAAGGTGGTGCCACGAGCACTCCTCCTCAGTATCCAAACTGCGGGGCAACTGGGATACGCACTGTGGAAGAATAAGCTGACAGGGTAAGTTTCCGGGTGGGGGCCACCACCCTGCCCGACCCTCCTTAAACCTTCAAGAACCATGGCACATTTAAGAAGTATGTTGTGGACTGCGCCCTCCTCCTGCCCTTCCCCCAACAAGGGAGACACATGTAGGAACATAGGGAGGGAGTCAAGAGAGGATATAAGCCAATTTTGGTGAGAGGGGTTCAGTTCGTTATTACCACACAGAGAGATCAGTAGATCAGTATAGCAGTAGATCAGTAGAGCATCGGTTAGTAGGTCGTTATCACTGCACAGAGTTGATCAGTTAGTCAGTTTGTTATCACTCCACAGAGTGTTCAGTTGAACAGTTTTGATCACCGCGCCGAGAGAGTAAGTCAGTGCAACAGTTACCAAGTCCGGGGAGATCGGACATCCGGCCGCGTCAGTTCGCAGAGACAGTCGTAGCAACGAGCGTTAGGTGGCGTGGAGTTCGGTACCGCCACACTGGGATGCACAGGTAGTCAGTCCAGTCATTAAGGGGTCAGCCATAGCAGGGCGCGAAATGCAGGATAGAATCAGAGACAGTTACTAGAGTCACGTCGGAAAAGTAGTATCACCATGCCGGGATGCGATCAGTCAGTCAGTTACCACATCAGTCAGTCAGTCACCAGTCAGTCAGTTATAACACACCAAGAAGGCAGAGTAGAGTGGTGAGCTTCAACGAGAAGTGCCATGTCGAGCTAGTGGGATTAGTCCAGTCCAACCCCGCGCCAAGGGCCAGGGTGGGAACCAATCCAGAGCCACCTTGCTGGGATGTAATAGAGAAGTAAGCAGTCAGTTACTACCCTACGCCAAGAATGGGAGCGAGTGGTGAGCGTCAACGAGGAGCGCCATGTTAAGAGGAAGCCAGAGGAGTGCAGCACACAAATAACACCAGACAGAGAGCCTATAACAGCGCTATCCAGCTCACCAGATCTCATCAACTGCCATAATGTATCCGGGCCATCCAACTCACCAGACCTCAACTGCCAAAACAACTACCACACAACATGTGCAGATAAGTAACCACGTCGTCACTCAGGGACCTGTCCTGTCACCTAATGCCCCCACCGTGTCGGAACCAAAGCCAGAACATTGTAATCAGCCCTTCAGGCCTTGAACTCGTAGGGAATTAAAGTATGTGTACTTCCCGCATCAGTACCAGGAATGTTGAATGAATTCCCTTTCAATAAAACTGTTCAAAACCAAGACGTAATGAAGTATTGTTTAAGATACCCTCAACCTTCAAGGCACCTATGGTATGTGCCATTTAACTGTAACTGTAGACCCTACGAACCAATCTGTTCTCCACAGATGGGGAGTAACGTCAAGTTGTTACCACCCGATCATTCAGAAAAAAATTTGGCAAGGGCCCTATATATATATATATATATATGACAATGACCATTGCTTTTTAGGAGAATAAATAAAGTAATTACTCTCATCGGCCTACACACTCCCCACATAATAAACTTGTTATCGCGAAAAAAGGGTATGTTTAATGATGAATACACAAAAAAAAACTGCAGGCACTGCTTATGCATTCACGCAGTTTTTATATATGTACAAGTTATATACAAACAATATAAGTAAACATCACTTGTACTATGCCCAGTCCGGACTGTGTGAGCACTGGCAACTAATTATAAAACTACATTCCCATGCAACATGTACCCATACACACACACAGACAGCCCAGGACTTCAAAGATAAAAATATTTTTATGAAAAATACTGTCATACTAAAAATCTAAATAAAATTAAATTTATGTACGTGAAATATTTGAATTGGTCGCATCTCTATATACAAGTTATGTGCATCTATACAGATCCAATTGCACAACAACCTACATGCATGACAATCACATGCGTGCACGCACTTCTGTATCTCCAATTTGTCCATGCAGTCGAGCATGCGCACTTCTGTACTTCAACTTGTCCATGCAATCAGTGAAGTAACGAGCGCAGCCGACCCTGCGCACATGGTCCTATACATGATGTTGTGTAAGCCAGCTGTGCAAGAGCCGTATTCATCACAGCCTGTAACAACTAGCCATGGTATTAAAACATTTATATAAAATCAAGTGCATCACAGACCCAGTGCGTACATAAATACAAAGAAATTCCTGAAGGCGATAGTACCCCAGTAAGTTTCCCATAAAAGTAATAAGTTATAGCCAAGAAGCCAGCTGTGTAACCCAGCCGAGATCACAGAATACAAGGGAATGCTTGGCTAATAATAGTAATGAACATCAACCCTACTTAGCAAGACAGTATGGCAGGCAGTGAACCACACAAACAATTCTAGACACACACACTACCACAATAGTGCCCATTGCCACCCCCAATGTGTATGTTTCGCAAACACAAAATCACGACCTTTCCAAAATGAAATCTTATGGGACACCTAATGAATGGCTCCACTCTTTACACAGACAGTATGGTGACAGTGGAATGCTGGCGAATCTCCCCCACATCATCTAAACACACACACGGAGCCACTCAGTGCACAAAAAAATTTAAGAGACATATTCAGCGGTTACATCGCTCCAATTCACATATTCATTTAACACAAAAGCACCACCCTTCCAATTAAAAAAAAATCGTATGGGACACAGTTATGCCTTTCCAACAATAACGGCAATATTTTAATCTCCCCTGCCACGAGTTCTGAGAAGGGAACCTTCCACTGCGCCAGACCACACACATTCACATCCCAGTCCTTACATGCACTTGTCTGACTACAAATACAGGAAAAGACAAGAGCAAAAAAAAAAAAAAAAAGAATAATTATAAATAAACTGAATTCAAATCCTTTCTTCATAAACAGTAGGATNAACCACAATTACACGAAAAGACAAAAACAAAAAAAAAACAGAATAATTATAAATAAACTGAATTCAAATCCTTTCCTCATAAACAGTAGGATATATAAAATATATTCAGACAGCCATTTCTCACTCTCCCTCTCTCTTGTAATGCAGAATCCAATTACCCATCGGTAATTGCAGAATATTGTATACAACTGTTGTATTGGAATCGAAGCCGAGCCACTTTACAAGCAGACGATCGCCCGACTGCCGAAGACTTTTTGAACCAAATAGGTATCGGGGAATCTTGTAAGCTAAATCTCATGATCGTAAAAAGATCCCTGGGGAAAACTGCAATCCAAGTCTCCAAGATAATATGTCCTTGGTTTGTAATGGGAATCTTGACAATCCTGTATAATCCAATGCTCTAATTCGGTTCATAACTTTTGGTAAACATGCCCTTGTCTCTCGAAATGCGAACATAGTCACTGACCTCATAGGTATATTACGATATACTCAGTGATTGTATGACATCAACATATGAGGCAACATGCCCAGCCACTTGTAACTCCCTCAAGATAAAAACTTCTCACCACATTAAACCATAACAAGATGGATGCCTTCATACAGCTATGGGTACTATAATTTATCAGATCATGCTGCATCACAAGTGTCCGAAATATAGTTTTAAAAATTTTCGCTCCATGTCAGTCTTAAATGCTTAGGGGATCCGCTGTCTTGCAAAACAGTCTTCATTGCATTATCATGGCCACATTTACGACGAACTGTAACAGCCCATGCATACTTGTAGTAACTATCTATGTTTGTCAACATATATCTGAAACACTTACTAACATATGCATATGGCATCGTTTCAACTAGGTCGGCATTGTATATATATTGCAACCCAAAGACTAGTATTTTTCCCCTTGGAAAGTTATGACATGCAAGAGTGTGAGGCTCGTCAGCAAGCTTGGGCAGCAGACATTTTTTTTAGTATGTGCTCACCTTCATGCAGTTCTTCTAAGATATTCACAATACTGTTCATGTGGAAATTATTGCCAGCCTGCTGAAATGCAACTACCAGTAATAGATGTGATACGAGTTCATTAGCATCATTCCAATACACATACTCAAGTCGATTGATTCCATCAGGTTTCGAGGCCAACATCCGGGAACAGATCAGCAATAACGGCGAACTTGGGGTGTGTGTTGTCCTTATAAGTGTTGCTGGAAGAGTTAATGTCGTCCAAATGTGCACTCATAAGGGCAAGTAAACACTTGTATTTACGAAGCATCTATGCGAGTTCTGACCAGTATCGCATTTAGATAAAAATTCATAGAAGCCNGAAGCCTGGAGACACATGCATACCTTCGCCAACAATATGTATAAAATTGTTGTGCAGAAAAAAATTTGTCTGTTCACCAGGAACAATTTCTTAATTCACCTATAAGCATCACAGATTTAATCACAAAACCTCGCTGTGTACGAAGTCAGGTAATTGTGAATGGTCGAGTTGTAAAAATTAAGTTTTTCCTTTTTACATTTCCAAGCAGCCAAGAGAAAATCATCATCTTGATCAGCTGCATAATCTTCTTCAAGTAACTTGTGCTTACTACCGGTCTGGAGTTTGATATCTGGTTCTTTATTAATTTCAACAGCAGTGGAATCAGTTTCATGTAAATTATCTAGCCTCAATGTGAGCACACTTAGCTAGTAAATGTTTATGTCACATATTCCTCCATTTTAGGCAATTTAAACAAAAAAGTAGCGCTATTATGTCAACACAAGTATAAATTGCTTGTGATGCATAGCATTTTTTGAAAGAACACAACATGTCCTACATGGGGTAACTTTTCATAGGTTTAATTAAAAAAGAGTCAATAAACCGCGAACAGACTATATCTATGCGCAAAGACAAATTCTTGTTGTAACATAATGTGTTAACGCAGTCGTATTTATTTTATTCTGATATACGAACCTACACAAGTATGAAGTTTGTTCTGCTCAATAAGATGAGTTTTTATTTGTATTAAATGCCCATATTAAATGTGTAAATATAAGCACTTGTTATTGGGAGCAGATTATATAAAAGACAGCAGTACAAACTAAACCAAATATAGGGTCCAATGTTAAGTTTACAGTAGAACTAAATTTAAATTCAGGTGGGTCCTTACATGAAACAATAAAAATATATATATTGCTGCACAAACAAAGCACCACAGAGGAACACACAGCTCTCTACCCCAATACATAAATCAACAGTCCTCCTCTGTGGAACATATGACTTATCAAATATGTCAGTCTGTTAATTCTGCAGTAATCGTAGTAAGGAAGAATAGTTTTAAAAACCGTATCACTTCGTGGTTAATCATATCGACAACTGAAGTAATAAATAGAGTACAAAGTCATCATGGTAAGTATTGTGATGTACGGTATGCATATCTATAATGAGTAGTTATTTTTTAATATTTTTTTAAATTTGCTTATTTTAAAAGATTTTTATACTTTATAATTTCCACTTTTGTAATCAATTAAGGCGTTCTAGCAGTTGTAACGTCGTAAAGATACTCTAATATTAACTAACCTATTATGCTAATCGAATATCATGGTGTGGAACCATGAAAATAATAATAATATGCTTCAAAAATATACTCCCAAGAACTGTGCCACGTTCATCAAATTTTTGCCCTTGCAAATGAACTTGTCGATTTGGATATCAAAATTCTTTTTAAATGCACATAATTTGTGGAATTTTAATTACAAAATCCCAATAAAATTAAATTTTTGTGACCAATATAATTTTTATCTCCTTCATCTGAAGGATTTGTTAAAGGTGACATAATTATTTAATCTCGAAAAATATGCTGTACAATTCAGGTCCTACTGTATATTAGCCTAGGACACAACAATGTTCCGAAGAGTCCAGACGAACAGTATAATTTGGAACAGAGTACCATCAAGTAGACTGGGGGTTGATTCAGCCAGATTTTCATGCTTGCTCATTCAATTTTGGATGTTGTGACTTCAACCTTGACCTCCTGGTGATCATACACCCGAAAATATAAAATCAATATGGAATAAATAACCAAATATAAAAAATGATTACAAAAATGTATCACAAGTTTTAATAAATAATTTCAATCTGGCAGAAACACCTGCCATACAAGAGTTATGTACACAGTTGTACAAAAATATATTTCATTTTCGTCTGATTAAAATTCTTGATTTATCATTCCGCATTGAATCTGTATGTAGAACGTTGCCTTTGTAAACATTCTACTAACTGAGCTTCCTGGATTTAATAACACCATTTTATAAATGTAACTCATGACGCTACTCCCCATCTGTGGTGTACAGAATGGTTCGTAGGGTCTACGGTTAATGTTTATGGCACAGACTATAAGGTGCCTTGAAGGTTGAGGGTGTATCAATAAGGTAGACTTTCGGTGTTTCACTTTACTGGATAGATATATTGTCTCAAGTTTAAACATACAGAAACACTTCCGAGGTATGGTACTCTATTTAACTAACTCGCATTAACTTTGGGTGACGTCGTAAATGGAGGGGGGTGCTTTTTGAGGGACGACTTAATACTTAACTCTGCTGGTAGTGCTTGGTATGTTGTCGGCTGTGGATGAGATCCTGCGACGTGGGCGGCCTTAAAAAAGGCCCGCGTTTGGTGCCGTCTCCCCTGGACTGCTGCTCTGGGTTCGTTCCTTGTCCTTTCGCGATTTCCCGACGCAACTGATTCTCTCGGCGCGTTGATAATAAACTGCATCCCTCTTCTCTTGTAAATTGGCTTATATCCTTACTCGCCTCCCTCCTTAAGTTCCGACACATGTCTCTCTTATTGGGGGAGGGGGGACGGTGGTGGCCTGCTGTACAAA